>SZYD01000733.1:62500-105770 GCA_009363875.1 Mikania micrantha | reverse complement strand
TAAATGTGTCAACATAAAGTTGGTGAGTTCACAGGTTTAAGTATTGGGGTAGCAGTAAAACAGTTATTATACTGGGTATGTTAAGTAGTTCTGTTGGATCTACGATCCGTGGATTGTGTCATGTCATCTTACCGAAACTCGACTGTTCCATTTGCCTCTGCGGGTCATCGCGGAACCCGACATCAACATCGATATTACACTCGTTATGACATCCTGTCAACGTTGTTGCCGAGTGGGGTTGGTCAAACCAGTAGTACTACGTAATAACGACTCGTTTGTACACAACTAACGGTAAGGTGGAGAGGACTTGTTGCGATAATAGTACACTCAAAATAGTTTTTCGTCATACCAGTCGTATATCTAAAACAGTTGCATAGCATTCTCACCCCAAAAGATTAGGTAAAACAGTTGAAGAGTAAAAGTGGGCTGTAAACTCACCTGAGTCTGCTTGAGTGCGTTCTTACGAGAACGAAGTAGCTCGCTGGCTAGTAGTTAACATATCACATAGGTGTATGAATTTGTGATCATATTTGTGTTGGTCTCACAGGACCGTATTCGTGTCAAACAACTCCTGGTTGTTATGTGGGTCGCGTTGATTGTGGTTGACCGTGTTGGTCGTGTTGACCGTGTTTGACCTAACGACCCGTTGGTGACGGTTTGGATCAAGTGTTCGTGAGTGTGTGGTTTGGTGTCGTGTGATGTGCACGGATACCAAAAGTCATTCCTATGAGGAAACTTACTATTTATAGTAAGTTCCTATTGTAGGAAAGTTTCCACATTAGGCAAGTCATGCATTTAAATCACATTCCGATTGTTCTAACATGCATATTTATCCTAAATGAGCATGTTATCAAATAGCACATCGTACACACAGCCGGTTAACATAGTTTGCGCGTAAAAGTTTCTAAAATTAGAAAGTTTCTAAAAATAAAGCACATTTCATCAAGTTTAACAACTACATCATCTAATATCATTATCTTAGTCCTAAATAACCCATTAATCATGATCATTACAACTAACATGTGACAAATCATTAACTTGGCAAAATAAAGTTACTATATTTAGTAACTTATGAAAATAACACAAAATCAAGTCTCCAATATCATATTCCTTTCAATATCATCATATAATCACCAAATAAACATGTTAGACTCATAACATTATCATACCTATCAACAAGTTTCGAACTTACGATAAAAGTAGTACTATTTATAGTAACATTCATGAAAATCATCCTTTGACATTCTAAACATTCCAACACATCAATATGTCATCTCTTAGTTCTAAACGTCATGTTAAACATAACATATAGATCTAAACATGCAAATGCGGTCATTTCCTCAAAAATACCCATTTTGTAACATAAAAGTTTCCATATTTAGTAATAATGTAACTAGGCATGCTTTCGATCAAAATCAATACTTCTACACATTGTAATCCATCATCAATATCGCTTATCATAACATTTTATTATCAAAAATCATGTATAACCACTTAGATCATTCATGCATGTATTCAAAAGTACCTATCTCATCACAAATCAACATATGGCCATTTAAATCAATAGAAATCGTCATAGATCATTAAAAACCACCAAATCAGTGATAAACACATTCAAAAATTCGTGATTAAAGTGGGGTGGTGGTGATGCATGTGGGTATTACCCCTTGCATGTGTGCTCATATGCGATTTTAAGAAGTTTTGACCATAGAAACTACCTCCAAGGCTTCTTTGGGTGCTTGATCTCAATGGAACAGAACTAGAGAGCTTCAAAAGCTTCTGGAAATCGTCTCCACAGCAGTTCCCACCGTTCAAGATGTTAGGTGATGTGTTCTAGTCTTCTCGAGCCTTCAAAATCTCCAAGAATGAGCTCCAATGGCTCTTAGATGGCTCCAATATGGTTAGTGGTGGTGTAACAGGGTGATAATGGCCGCACAAGGAGTTCTCAGTCGAGGGATTTGGAATAGGTTAGCCAGAAATGATTTCATCTTGGTTTAATAAAGATTTTGCGTGTTGGGGTCGTCGCGTACCGATGAGACTGCCTAAAAAGCAACCCCGCGTACCGCGGTGATTAAAATAATCATTCTGTTCCCGAAACACGCCGCGTACCGCGGTGGTGGAAGTTGATCGGTTGTCGCGTACCGCGATGGTTTTCGGAGAATTCAAATTCTCCGCTCGAGCTTCGCGTACCGCGAAGGCCCAATTGGGTGCCCATCGCGTACCGCGATGGGTCTCGGTTGAGCCCAATAGGCCCAATTTCATTGTTTGGACCGAATTTCTCGTATTTTTCGAATACGATCATCGTTTCTCGACACTTTAAGCGTTTTCTACTAAATTAGGTTCTCCGAACCTAATTGTGCAGTGTATGTGTACTGGTTTCGATCCGTTCACCAACGTTCGTCATTCAAGACACGTGCAAGTTCTGTGCGATAATTTCTCGAATTATCGGTGTGTTTGGTCCGTTTTGCCACGTGTCACACTAAATACAATTATTCTAGTGCCACGTATGAAATAATAATACACTTTATTATTAAAATAAAATAAATGCTGACCTGGAATTTGCGAGGTGTCACAAGACCGCTGAGTGTGACGTAGCCAGAATCAAAGCTCTCAGTCATATAGAATGACTCTATATGAGTTTGAAAACACATAGTTTTAATATTCCAATCAAGTGATATTAAAATAAGCAGTGGAAATTATATGTTGTTTAGCAGCGGAAAATGTAAGTTAAGCAGCAGAATGTAAATTGTCTAGAACGCTACATTGTTTAAAATACAATATCATAATATTGTTCAAAATGAAAAGCCTAGAATACATGCAAGACCCCTTGGTCCTACTCCATGTGCATCCTAGCATCGTGCGATCATTTACCTGAGAATACATGCTAAAACATGTCAACATAAAGTTGGTGAGTTCGCAGGTTTAAGTAAATTAAAAACAGTAACGAGATATATACTGGATATGTTAAGTTGTAGACCTACGGTCCCGAGTGCATAAGTTCATCTTACCGAAACTAGACTGATAGTCGACTCCGCCGAGTTTATTGCAAAACAACGACATAGATCGATATTACGTCCGTCGTGACCTCCAGTCACAGCTGTCGTTGAGGGGGGTTTGTCAGACCAGTAGTACTACGTAATAACGACTCGTTTGTTATACAACTAACGGTAAGGATGAGTGAGGACTTTGTTGCGATACAGGCACACTCAAAAGTTGTTTTACACATATCAATAATACATCTAAAAAGTTGTTGCATAGTATTCTCACCCCAAAAGTTTAACAAAACAGTTAAAGAGTAAAAGCGGGGCTGTAAACTCACCTGAGTTTCTGTAGTTGTAGTTGCGTGAACGGTTTGTTGTTTGCCTTTAGCGGTTACCTATATCACATAGATGTTATGAGTTCGTGTTCACTGTCATGTTCGTGTTCGTGGTGGTCTCACTAGACCAGGTTCGTGTCCAAACGACTCCAAGTTGTTGTGTTGACCGTGTTTGACTTAACGTCCCGTTGGTGATTCGTCTAGTTTTAGTGTTCGTTCATCGTGCATTTAGTGTCGTGTGATACGTGTAACACATGAGTTATGTTCGTAGGATAACTTACTATTTCTAGTAAGTTTCCTTTTTAGGAAAGTTTCTAGTTTAGGCAAGTCACATAGTGTACCCCTTCTAATTAGTCTAACATGCTCTTTAATCCTATATGATCATGTTATCACATAGCACATCGTTGTAAGCTATCACATAAACACATTTCTCATTTAAAAGTTACTAAATATAGTAAGTTTTTATATTTAGCATTGATTGGGCAAATAACTTGTTGTTTCACTTCATAAATATCATTTGCAAGTATAGTTTACTCATTAATCACATCAAATAGTTACATTTTGCAAAATTATACGAATAAAGTTACTATTTATAGAAGGTTTGCATATGTCATCACTTTAATCATCAAAAATCCTCTCGAACGTGATCATAAGACTCTCAACATTATCATCATAACTTAAACATGACAAAGTCGACATTCATGAACCAAGTAAACTAATAAACTAACCAAAGTTTCTATTTATAGAAACTTATGAACAAAACCCCCATTTTTCATCAAATCAAAGCAACAAACATGCCAATAATCAATACTTTAGTTACAAATATCCTTTAAACATACTTTCTATACCTAAATCATCATCAAGTATCGATTTATCGTAATAAAGTTACTATTTATAGTAACAAGGGTTCAAACCTCTTTATACATGAATTTTAAATAACCAACAAACTACATATCGTCATTTTATTCATATATCAACATCCCAAAACATATGCATGTCCCTATTTCGTCATTTATTAATACTTTGTAACTTTAAAGTTACTAAAAATATCAATATGTCCCAAATCTTTATTTCTTGACAATAATAGTCACATCAAACATTGTAATCATCTCACAATAGCATCAATAATCACATTTCAACATCAAAAATCATCTAAATCCACATGGATCATACATGCATGTAGCTAAAAGTTACCATTGATGGTGTTAGTCACCAATAACACAAGATAGCATCAAAATGACCAAGAAATCATCATTAATAACTCAAATCAGCTTATTCCGTGCATGTGGTGGATTTAGTGATGCATGTGGCCTTGGAGGCTTGCAAGTGTGTGTATTGATGTGCATGTGTATTTTAAGTGTAAGATTGATATAGATAAGCTAGAAAACTACCTCACACAGCTCAAAGATCCTGAGATGATGCTTGTGTAGATCCTAAGCAGCTCCAAAAGCAGTTGTGCATGACCCAGATGTGGAGAGGAGGAAGAAATGGTGGTCTTGGAGCTTCCACAAGGCTTCAACTCTTGAATGTGGCTTAGAATAGTGAGATATCGCCTTCTAAAGGTTGAAGAAGAGCTTGACAGAGGTTATTTGTCAATATCAGGATTGCTAGGTTCAGAGAAATAGGTAGGGGTAGCAGAAATGATTTTATGTTGGTTTTATAAAGATTTTGCGTGTCAGGAAGCTTCGCTTACCACCAAGACTGCCCCTATGGGGTCCTGGCGTGCTGCTAGGAATATTTTAATAGTTTGTTTTCCAAAACACGCCGCGTACCGCCATGCCAAAAGATGATCGGTCGTCACGTACCGTGACGATTTTCGGGGAATTCAAATTCACCCGCCTAAGCTTCGCATACCGCCAAGGCCCAAACCAGGGTCCTTGGCATACCGCGACACCTTCCGGAAGAGCCCAAATGGCCCAAATTTGTTGTTCAAGTTCGTTTCTCGATTAATTGATGTTTACGATCGATGTTTCTTGACTTATTGTCATAATTTAAGTTGTTATAAGTTCTCATAAGGCTTAATTATAGTCCAATTGTATCGTGGCTCGCTTAATTTCACCAACGTTCGTTATTCAATACACGTGTGTGCGATTTTCGATAATTCGTCGAATTATTGCTCAATTGTTCATGTTTGAACTGTTGTGCCACGTGTCACGCTAATTTAATCTAATTCTAGTGCCACGTGAATAATAATAACATAAATTATTATTAAAATAAATGTAATACTGACCTGGAAAATACGAGTTGTCACAATCCATAATATTTTTGAATAATTTTTCTTGCCATAAGGATCCATAATACTGTTTTTTACCTTTAGCATTTGGCATTTTGTTTCTCATGTTATTCTTGGCCTTTGTCTTGTACAAATTTCAAATATTTGTATACTATGCTGGATTTTTGTGACTTATAGAGCACTCTAACCAAATTCATTAGACATCTAAAAGGATGTTAAGTGTTAAATACTTTTGTTTTTGTGTTGCATACTTTTGTGCAGAGGTGCACACTCTTTTTTTCTTTGAATTATATATAAAAAAATTATTTAGGAATATGTTCTGATGCATGTCTTTATAGTGTTAAGGTATTGAAATCGTTATCAGTTTAGTTAACAAATTATTACATTGCTTTTATGTGGGGCCCATTTAAGAAACTGAAATTCATAGATAAAGTGCAATATATTTACTTTAAAAAGCAAGTCTTTATAAAAGACGATCTTTTGAAAGTCAAATATAACAAAGTTTTTGACAGGGTTGCAAAACCAGTGAGAATGTAAGTTTTTTGTTGGTGATAATTCATAATTGGCTGCTATCTTGGTTTTAAAAATATCACCTAAGGCGCATCCGAGGCACCATATGTATGAAAGAAATAACCCTATCCAGGAGCAGTTCAATTATTTTAGAGGCTCTAGGCGAAATAGAAAAATATGTCTCTTTAAGACAATAATCCATGTAAATAAATAATAAACATTAAAACAAACTAAATTAGTAAAAAATATGAGAAAGTTACCATCTTTTAAATTTGTATGATGATAACTTGAAATCAAGAAAGGTGCACGAGCACACAACTTAGTCGATGCACCAAGATACCGAATCACAATCACCAATTAAATTGTGAAGGAGAAAAAGTCTAGATTATAATCCATCTATTAGCTTTCTGTAACTTTTTTTCTTCCTATAATGATTTCACACCGTTATGGATTGTTTTTTAGTTAAGAATTCTTTCTATGTGCTTATTTACTAAAAAATATGAAGGTTTATGATGGCGATCAAGCACATTATCAAGTTATGTGTTTGTTAATTTGTTGATTAGAGAAGCTAATATGGTAAGATTCACTTGATTTTATTAACACTCTTGGATCTAGATGTATGATATATTTATATACTAGGTTAGTACCTCGTGTATTACACGTGTTAAATAAAAAAGTATGATAAATAATTATCATACTATAAGATGATATTTAAAATGACATGTGATTAATTTTATATATCTAATACTTTAGTAATAAAATAATTATACTTTTTATTTAAATACTAAGTTTTTTAAAGTTTGTTTCTTTAAAATGTCATTTTGAAAAACTGTTATTGAAATTTTATATTATATAAAAATTTGATTTTTTTAAAATGTTTTTTAATAACAATATATTTTTAATACATAAAAAAAACTTTTTTAATTTTAAAATATATAAAAGTACATTTAATGTTATAAATTATGGTTTATATAAAATGTATTTAATAGGAGAGAGAGACGACATGTGTCCATATAAAACTTTTATTTATTATAATAGATAGATTTGTTAAATCGTTAATTTTTTCTCCTATTATGTTAATTGAATAAATATAAGTTTTTGAGTTTCTAATTTTATTTTTTATTATTATTTTACTTTCATTTAATTTTTTACAATTGATACTTTTATATTTTAACTTTACTTTTCATTTATTTTTAGGCAAACAATTTTATTATTTTAAACATAATTATTCATTTTCCATTATTTAATAAGATGAAAACATTAATTGAAGAGAGAGAGGCGGGAAATTTAGAAGTTGACTTAACCAGAAACTGACATGTGTCATAAGAAAACTTTTATTTATTATAATAGATAGATAACTTAGTCTATACATATGGAAATGCTTGGTAGTGTTACCTTTTAAAAGGAAGGAAGATAGATAATGGCATTTATCAAGAAACAAAACAACATAAGCTTCCTTATTCATCAAGACTTCAATCAAACAGATAACATTCTGTAGGTAATCGATGAACATTATCAATCCATCATATTGAAGATGATGATATTTATCATCATGATTTTTGGGTCATAGACTAACATTTGAATTGTATGTAGATGATACGAATTGTGCTATGTGGTTGCAACAAGAAATGATGAAAGATTAGTGACTTTGTATGTGTTTTAATGCTTTTGAATTACAAGATATCCTATCTTAACTTCACTAATTACAATTAGGTTAATTATTTTGGTGCTTTAACAATCTTACACGCTTCTTTCAACGTACCTAACCAGATCAATGTCACTATTACCGTTGCCTTTGCAACATGTAATGTACGTTGTAAAGCGCCGTAGCGCGCGCTTACATTTCCTAGTTTGTGAATAAAAGTAAAAAAATTTCCTAGTGTAATTATTTTGAAAACGAATTATTTATTTTTATAATTATTAAAAGAGTAACATAGGTTTCATATATTTTTAGGAAAAAAAATTTCTGTCAAACTTTTATTTTCTAAAAATACCAATTTAAAATTATTTTATTAGCTTTTTAAAGTGTAAAAGAATTACGATTGTGTCTAAGGATGTAGGTAGTATACACAAGATATAAGTCACACCCAGCCCATTTATGAAGCCCCAGCTGAGTCACAAGACTGATAAACCCAGCCCTACATTTCTTAATGCCAATAGCAGGCCAACCCAATTACCCAAATACCAAGCTGGCACTTCCTGAAAGGAAGTAGGAAGATGTAAACAACAATCAGAACCCTTAGCAGAAAGAGGGACCTGCATATCAGAACTGTGCAACTAGGCCAACCCACCACACAAAGGCCAATTAGAATGCCATCCCAGAGAGGTAGAAGGTTGTCCCATGTAATCAGTAGGCCAAACCGGCCAATCAGGTGGCCACGCAGCACCCCTTTATTGCCAACTAGGCCCCATTATCAACCCAAAGACTTAACCTACGAGGAACATGACATTCAGCCAAATCCTACAACAATGCTAACCAAAGATTAAGGTGTCATGTTTGGTGAAATAACGTAAAAAACTTATGGGTTCACAGGGATGAAAAATAGAGGTACCCTGCTAAAATTAAGGTGTCATGTTTGGTGAAATAATGTAAAAACTTATGCAAACATTAAACCTTACAAAATGTTAACATGAATCTGGTTAAAACGTGATGGAATATTGCCATTTATATAGTTGGAAGAGTTAGATCTCTGTGCAAGTACTAGGCTAAACATGTTAGTGACTACACAGTCTACACCTTGTTTTACTTCCAAGTTTGTTAAAAGTAAAAGGATTTAGTGTCTAACAAAGGGTTGGTTGTAACAAGACATTCAAATATTGTTTATCTTATTGTTTATATTTGCAAATTGTAATATGTGAGGTGAAAATAAATGTCAACATGCATACGTGTAATTTGTTAAAATGATTAAATAATGTATTTTATATTAATGTTATTAAAGGTGTTGTGCTAATATGTTAATTATAGGTGCAACGATTGAAAGAACATATTGAACAAGATAAAGTTGAGAAACAAGATATGATGGAGAAAATTGAAGAAAATGCAAGGTTATATGCTGAAATGAACGAGAAACTTCAATTGTTGTTAAAAAACCAACAAAACCATCCACCGCGTTAAGAT
Organism: Mikania micrantha; assembly: GCA_009363875.1. Classification (NCBI taxonomy): domain Eukaryota; kingdom Viridiplantae; phylum Streptophyta; class Magnoliopsida; order Asterales; family Asteraceae; genus Mikania; species Mikania micrantha. The sequence continues at coordinate 96,593 of SZYD01000733.1, read as the reverse complement.
ATGAGTTTATGTTGATAACCGCTATAATGCGAATATTAGAGTTTTGTTTTGGATGGTTTGGATCTAAATTGTATGCTAAATTTGGATTAGTTGGCTATTTATTTTATTTGGTTTAGATATCTATATTTGGGATCATTTGTATATATTTGTTGAATTTTAAATATATTGTTACAGGTAATAAATGAAAAATATTATAAAAAACGAAAATATTAAAAATTTTCGTATAAAGTCCGTAGCTAAATTCGTAGAGAAAACCTTTAAAATCCGTAGCTAAATTCATAGCAAAAAACTAATAAAGCTCATCGGAAAATTCGAAGCTAAACTCCGTAGCAAAATCGGAAGCAAACATTGTAGAAAATTTTTGTAGCCAATTCATAGCAGAATCTATAGCAAATAATCGGCAGCAAAATCGGTAACTAAAAATCCGTAGCAAAATTCCATAGCTAAAAATCCGTAGCAAAAAGTTTGTAGCGATAGCCGTAGCTAACATTTCCGTAGCAAAATTCGTATCTAAAGTAGCGACGTCTCTTTTTGTATCTAAAACGGTTGCAAAAATATTTTTCGTAGCAAAATTCATAGCAAATACATTTTGCGACGAGACTTGTAGCTACGGATCAAATCCATAACAAGTTCGTAGCAAAAGGAGTTTTAGCTACGGATTTCCTACGGATTTGACCGTAGCAAATACTTATTTTTGTAGTAGTGTTATTAATATCATTAATCATTAACAGTAAATTAATTTATAAAAGATAACATAATCATTGGGTTAGGTTATTCCAAACCAGTTGAGATTCCTGAGTACTTTTTATAGAAAATGTTTTAAAACAATTTATAAGTAAAGACAGTATGTGTTTGATCTAATTGATTTTACAGTAGTAGGATGTTTATATGATGAGTACGAGATCCAAATATTAATATTAAGACATGTAGTTATTTAATAAGAGAAACAAATGGAGCAAAGTGATAAGAAATTAAGGATCTGTTTAGTATGAATGAATGGACTGGACGGGGGAATGGAATGGACGAGGGAATGGAATGGACGTGGGAAGGAAATGAATCATTACCATTCCATTGTCATGTTTGATTACTTTTAGTAACGAAATGATTTATTATGTCTTGTTGTTTGATAGACATAAGAAGATGAAGCAATGGCATACAATTTACGGGTCGAGTCGTTTTAATCATTATTCGAATCATGGTCGGGTCGAGCCATGGTTCGATAATGAGGCATTTCATGGATCGGGTCATGGTTTGGTTTCTGGATTGGGTCGTGGGTCGGGTCATGTGTCATGGGTCGATCATGAGGCATTTCATGGATCGGGTCATGGTTTTGTTCATGGGTTAGGTCATTGTTTTAGTCAAGGATCGGGTAATTTTTTGAGTCATGGATTGGGTCATAGTTCGAGCATGTTTTGAGTCATTGTTCGTGTCATGGTTCAGGTCATAGGTCGGGTCATGGTTCGCGTCATGGCTTAGGTCATGGGTCAGGTTAAGGGTAAGCTCATGGTTTTGGTCATGGATCGGGGTCATGGTTTTGGACATGGGTCGGGTCATTGGTCAGATCATTCCTAAGGAATGAAAAAAAACACCCATATTCCAATAAATGAAAATCATCAAAAGTGAAGGAATCACGTTCCTTATGGAATGATGCATTCCATTCCTATGTTGTAACCAAGCACGTTTCTTTTTATTTCAAAGTAATGACTCATTTCATTTCATCTTTCATTCATAGATACCAAATGCTACATAAGGGTATGTTTTGGATTGCTTATTAAGTTTAGAAGGTCTTTTTAAATTGATTATTAACTTATAACTTTTTGAAATGAAGTTTTAAAAATGTGTTTAGATTAGCTTTTATATATGAAAAGTCAATAAGTTGTTTGGATATGTAAGCTACCACAAAAATTAACAAATTATAACCATTAAAAGTTAAAAACCCTTTAATAAGACACAAAAGGTAGCTTCTTAAAAATGATTTTTTAACACTAATTAAAAAGTTAAAACCAAAAGTGCTTCTCAAATTACCAAACATCTTTCAAACTTAACCTTTTTATCAAGTTAATGATTTAAAAAGTTGATTTCAAATGGAATCTCAAACATGCACTAAGATGACCACAACGGTTTAAGAAAGTGACAAGTGTAAATAATAGTATAAGAATGATACAATGTAAGAACTATTTGTTGATAATAATAAGATAAAATAAGATGTAATATGTAATTTTTATTTATAGGAAGTAGTAACAGAATAATGAATTACGTTTGATTTTCTTTTTACATTATTGCCGTTTATTTTGTAGGCACATCACGGTTTTGTATTATGTAATACTTAATTGATTTATATATCAAGTAATCAAGTATACTTGTGTTATATTAAATAAAAAAAATTGCATTTTATCTGTTCGTGTAGTACCTGGATGACCAATCTAGTTCTGGTAATATAGATAAATTATATTATGATTCGGACTAGTCTAAACAGTGTCTTGAATATATCATTTCTTTAATTACAATTTTTGAATATCAAGCGATCCATCTATTATATTTAAATTCATTTTTCGTGAGTCGATTGCGAACTTATTTAATCATTCAGGGTTTACAAGTTTAAGAACTAGTATTAGGAACCAGGCTTAAAACTACACCTTTATTAGAGCGCGTGAATTTTCGACATGGCACGAACCTAATAAAAAAAATTTGTGCTAGGAATTTGGCTACATGGATTCGGGTATATTTTAAGTCAAACATTGCCAACCTGATTATATAAACATGTCAGGTTCAGGCCAAACCCACCAGTTGGCGAATTGACCCGTTATTTAGGAAAAAAAAACATATATTATGTTATCATGATATTTATTGTTGAATTTTAATATATTTGTTTCGGGTAAAAATTAACAAGCTTAACTTTTAGCAAAACCGAATTAGAAAAGTGGGGCATTATGTTTTACAAGCAAATATATTGAGTATACGGAATATATTGTCAGGATATCCCCGAATATCCTTGGGGATATTTGAATATATCTAACAGAAAAATAGCAAGACACACGAGATTTATACGAGAAAAAGCCCTTAATACCTTAGGATTGCCGGCATAAAAACCTCGGGACTGCCTAGTTTTATTAATAATTGAATGAACCAAATACAAAGAAATAACGCAAGTTGATCGATGCTAAGTAGCTAAATAAGCTTTAGTGAGTTTCGTGTGTGTTTTCTGAGTATTTCGTGTCCTATATCGATCATTTGCCTCGGTATTTATACTAAGAATGTACAAAAGAACGTTCATATGGTAGTTCCGACTATTCCGGCACCTTCCAAACGTGGGAGACTCATTCCAATCATCCGCATCAATCTTCCTTAGATTCCGCATCAATGTTTGGTTAGTTGATAATGCTTCCGTGATATTAGAGCCAGCCGTATGACAACCTGTCAGTTCCTGAAATCTCGCAATATATGTTAAGCAACAGAGATAATCGTTAGCAATAAGACATATTATTAAAATATTCCCGATCCCGAAATATCCCTGATCCTGGATCCTGAAATATCCTGAGTTAGAATATTTTGCGCCTAACAATATTTATATTTTAATTGTAGGATTACCAATAAAAAAAATGAATGATATCATTGAAAGTATGATAAATGCGGTGAAGGTGAAATATAATATGAATAATATTGAAAAATAGCATATTTTGTTGGAGAATTTTTTTACTTTATTCTGAAAATGATATATTTACTACTATTTTTTGATCATATAAATTATATAATGCATTTTGATTATGATTTATGATTTTTAGGTTAAGTCTCTTAACCTAAAAAGCATAAAAAGGATCTTGATTCATTAGATTATTAATCAATGGCTATGATTAAATCAAGTTGTTGGAGAGTATTGTAGTAATGACTATTTTTGTTGACTTTTTATCAAGTTTCCTTACTTTTTTTAAACGTTCATAACTTTTACAAACGAAAATATGTTTTGGTGAAAAAAATACCTTAAAAACGAACATTTTTTATCTTCAAAATTAGTAGTATATAAAAAATTTTGTTTTTTAGTTCACTGTGTCTTTTGTGCAGATTATTGTGTCTTTTGTATAGGTCATTGTGTCGCATAATACATTATGTTAAGCAAGGATGACGCAATAAATGGTATGAATAACACAATAATCTTTAATATAATAAAGACACAAAGACGAGTATGAACAATTTTGTACATGTCATTGTGTCTTTTGTACATATTCATTGTGTCTTTTGTTTTTCTTTTAAATGTTGTGTTTTACTGAACAATTTAAGACGAAATGATGTTGCATAATACATAATGTTAAGCAAGAATGACATAATGACGAGTGTGAATAACACAATGATATTTAAATAAAGACAAAATTACATGTAAAAAAGATACAACGATGAGTATAACAATTTTGTACAGGTCATTGTGTCTTTTGTATAGAAGTTAACACTTTGTTACATGGTATTTGTACATATAACTAGGGTCAAAGAAACTATGATACGAGATAAAATAAAACCTTGAAGTATCACAAGCATATATCTGTAATAGGTATGTTGAGAAAAAAGAGTGTTTCGTGATTGTGAATGCTATAAAAGAAAATAAAACTACTCATAACTTTAAGAGAGACAAAAAGAATAAAATAACTAGTCAGTTACGATAATAGATGATACCTGTATAAAAAAGAATATTTGTTTTTTAACAACAAAAATAACACCAATCAGTTAACTAACAGAATCAAATTCATATCACATTTGAGCGACTAATGTCACCATATCACGAATCCATAAGCATGTATCATGTATAATACGATTGTAAAAACTTTTAAATATTTTTATAAAACTAAATTAATACATTTTAAAACCATCTCATGTCATCGGTTTAATTTATCGAAACCGAACACGATACAATGACCAAAACAGGGTACGAGTTTCTGTTTTTGGATGACAAAAATAAAACAATAAATAGACAAATAAACACACAAAATCCTCTCATCTCTCCAATAATTCTTTCATCTTTATCTATTTGAGGTTTTCGAACAAGTCCTGCTTCAGTTTCGTTTTTCGTCAATCTGCTGTGGTTGATCGGAAAATTATATCTTCATACATGGATAGGATCGTCGGAGGAAAGTACAAGCTCGGTCGCAAGATCGGAAGTGGATCCTTCGGTGAAATCCACCTAGGTTTTACTTTTTTCTTGTTCTTGCTTACAAATATGCATTTTACGTTGAAATTGAACTTGAAAGAGTTGAGGTTTTGTGTGCAGCGACGCATGTTGATACGTTTGAAATCGTAGCCGTCAAGATCGTAAGTGTTACAGATGGATTAGTCGAGATTACCTTTTTGTTTCAGTTTTTCAATTTTGTAGATGATTGGTTTCGTTGGTTTTTTTGAGATTGAATGAAAAAAATTAGCTGCAGATTACTCAATCTGATGGTAATTGATGTGAAATTGGTTACGTAGGTTTGGGGATTTAAGGGTTAGAATCGGAATCGGAATCAGATTTTGAAGTGATTTATCTTGAATTTAGACCTAAAGGTTGTGATGTTGTGTTCTGATTCTGCAGGAGAACAATAAGACAAAGCATCCACAACTTCTATATGAAGCCAAGTTATACAATATTCTTCAAGGAGGAAGTATGTATTACTTTGATAGCAAAGTCACAATGCAGATTTACATGTTTATCTTGTATTTTATTTTAAACCGTGTTTTCTGTTTAGATAGAATATATACAATTTAATGTCTGTTTTTAACTTGTAGGTGGTATACCTGCTATAAAATGGTCTGGTGTAGACGGAGAGGACAACATTTTAGTACTTGATTTGCTAGGACCAAGTCTTGAGGACCTATTTGTGTATTGTGGGAGGAAATTTCAATTAAAAACAGTCTTGATGTTGGCTGATCAAATGGTAACTATTTGTATGCTCCATATTTGAAATTTTTAACGTCATTGTTGTGGATGTTAACTTCCAGCTGGATTTATTCTTTCTTACATTTTGGATCTCATCATTTATGTTGGGTCATATGATGTTTGACAGTTCCATGATCTTAAGAAATCTGTTTTTCCCGTCCTTTCAGTCGTTCACATTGGGAGCAAAATATATTGCTACTGTAGTACTTGCTTCAATTAGTGGCTAATCTCCTTTTTTTTCCCTTTTAATACAGATAACAAGAATTGAGTATGTTCATTCTAAAGGGTTTTTGCATCGGGATATTAAACCTGATAATTTCCTCATGGGTCTTGGTCGAAAAGCAAATCAGGTGATAATAAGAACCATACTCTGCTATTACTGATCAAAATGTCATTGTGCCATGATTTCATTACCTCATATTCTTTATCATTTTTAACCTTTATTTTTGTCCACCAGGTTTATATAATAGATTTTGGGCTTGCTAAAAGATATCGTGATGCAACAACTCACCGGCATATTCCTTACAGGTATACTAGTTTTTCAGCATAACCACCATTAATTTAGTGTTCTTTTTAGTTTTTTCACTACTTATTTATGGCAGTGCAACCAAGTTGTTAGTTTTTACTTATGTATATCTTAATGTAACAGATATATAATTAATTATAAAGCATGCTACCTATCTCTGTAGGGAGAACAAAAATTTAACTGGAACTGCACGTTACGCAAGTTGCAATACCCATCTGGGGATTGGTAAGAACTTTTTATGCTGAACTCTTTGAGCAAATAAGAGCACCATGATAAATGGAATTTTGGATAATTTAAGTTAACTTTTTAATGCTTTCTTCTTCAGAGCAAAGCCGGCGGGATGACTTGGAGTCTCTTGGATATGTACTTCTGTATTTCTTGAGGGGAAGGTATACTTTTCCTGTGATGTGTTGGATTTTTTGATTATTGAAATCCTTAAACCTAGTTTTGTTGATGTTTCTTTTAACTGGTTCTATGTATTGTATTTTGTTGACAAAGTTTTTTGTTTAGTCTTCCATGGCAGGGTCTTAAAGCTGCCACAAAAAAGCAGAAGTATGACAAAATATGTGAGAAGAAATTGTCAACTCCAATTGAGGTGCATACATGTGGTGTATTTATCTAATTAAGTTTAAATATTCACATCTTTTTAATATTCTGACTTACAACTTCAATTTGTGAAAGGTTCTTTGCAAGTCTCACCCTGTAGAATTTGCATCGTATTTTCATTACTGCCACTCATTGACATTTGATCAGCGGCCTGATTATGGATTCTTGAAACGTCTATTCAGAGAATTGTTTACTCGTGAAGGTATGTTCTGTGAAACTGAGTTACAATGCGTTTTGAGATTACATGAAACAGAGTTGATTAGAGAACACCTATGTAACATTTCTGATGCAGGGTTTGAATTTGATTATATTTTTGATTGGACTGTCCTCAAATATCAACAGTCCCAAAAGAGTAAATCTCAGCCACATGCATTGGTTAGTGTTGTTGCAATTTATGTCCTTTTCTCTTGCGACAATATATATATATATATATATATATATATATATATATATATATATATATAGGGGATGGTTCCTTTGTTAACCCACTCTTATTGCGGTAACCAGTATAACTCCGCCAAGATCAATTCAAATCTTTGTTTTCTTTTTTTAAATATCATTATTACACATAAACAATACTTTCTTCTTTTATGTGTATGTGTTAATTTGTCACCGTTTAAGATTTAAAAGCAGTGTAAGTTGAGGTTACATAATTAACACATACACATAAACGGTGACAAATTAACACATACACATAAAAGAAGAAAGTATTGTTTATGTGTAATAATGATATTTAAAAAAAGAAAACAAAGATTTGAATTGATCTTGGCGGAGTTATACAGGTTGCTGCAATAAGAGTGGGTTAACATTTGATCCTCTCCCTATATATATATGTATGTATGTATATGCATATGTGTATATATATATATATATCTGTGTGTGTGAGTATATGTGTGTGCCTGCATATGTATAATGTATCATTTGTTCTATTAACACATTATGCATACTTTGCAGCCAGTTCATGGAGAAAGCAGCAGTGGAGCCATTCGAAAGGATATGGAAAAACATCAAGGTTAGAGATGTTCTTATTAAATTAATTGGTTCCAGATTGTTCTTTACATACCGAAGAAGTCTCTTGGAATAGCAACTAATTTGTGTTTTTATTCTTTTAAATGACAGGAAGCAACAATGCTACTTATTCAGCTGAATTAACAGACCGTATGAAGTCAAATGCTGCTGCCAGTCCAGGTGTCCGAGTGCAACTAAAATCACCAATTAACAGAATGACTCCTGACAATCCTCCTGAAAGAAATGTGTGTCATCTGTTACAAAAAAGATAATTTAATCATTACTTATATAGTTATAAAAAATATGTGTGTGTTATCCCATTGGTTCATTATGCTGTTTTTGCAGACTTTGAGCCATTCACAAATGCCACCATCTTCATCAGGAGGCCCAAAAAGATACCCTGCAAAACCAGCCTTGCCATCAGACTCCACAAACACTAATCATGCAGCAGAAACTACAACAGGTCCTTCAAGCAGCTGGATTTCTTCTTTGCGCCGCATTTCCTCTGCCAAGTGACATCTGGTAATCCATATGGTCCCATTTACATACGAAAGGCCATTCTGGGTTATGTATTATATATAATGGGTCAAATATTTTAAAACAACCACCATACCGAGTATAGTCTCCCACATAGTTAAGCTATTGGTAGGGTTTAGAGAAGAGGGAGAGAGGAGGGGAGGGGGGTTTGGGATGTACTCATGTAAAAAAACCTTACCCCTTAGGGATAGAGAGACTGCTTTCAGAAATGCTTTAAAAATATCTCAATAGTAAGAATTTGCTGACAACATATTGCTTTTATGTATTTTCAGATAGCTCAAACATGGGGGCATAGAATGCTTGGTTTTTTGTAGAATTCAGAAGCTACATCTACAGCCTCGTTCATTGATTACATATCTCACAATGATTAAACCCAAACCAACTTCGGGTTTTGGCTTCTCGTGTAACACGTAAATGTCCATCATGTGTTTTATTTTTCCTTTTGTTTTAATTTAATTTCCTTCTTGTGCACATAGTTCTAAACCTTCTTTGTTTAATTTTATTCATCATGGTTGTGTTCTTATGTTATAACATCTTGCTTTACTTACACCTTTGCTTGTATAAGCCCTTCACCCGTGTGTGTCGGGCCATTCTTTTTGGGTTTCGTGTAGCTGGATCAATTCTTCTCATCGAAGCTCATGCTGTTTAGAGGACATGGCCGAATTTGATTCTAGTAATAACCGCTTCCTTTATCTGTTCAATTTTTTTTAATGGCATATTGGATTTTAATAATCCATACTATGGCCTATCAGCCAATAATAATGCATACTAACTGTTTTACAAATGATACTTCTAACTTTTAATTTTGTTGTTGAAAGCCATCCAAGTTGTAGCATAATCATTTAAGATTTACACTTACTTTTGTTCATAATGATGATAGCGAATGAAATTGAGAAACATACCAAGCGAAATCTAATGGAAATTTAGTGTGAATCTTGTCTAAATCATGATTATTCTATTAGGATTGTTCTTTGGCAAAGAAAGTGAAAATACTATTGGTCTGGCTGCTAGTATGGATTATGTTCCACCAATAGGTCATTTTTGGATTATTAAAATCCAAAATGTTTTTTTTTAATATATCTCTAAAGATTTAATTCGCCAAATGAAATAGACGTCTAGTCTATTTTATTTGTGGGACCGGGTCCGTCAATAAATGGCAATTAGAGATAATGGAAATGGAGTTAAATGATGGACCCTACTATATACTGATTGAATAACATTCCCTAGATAGTAGGTTTTCATGATGTTTGTACAACCTTCTTATCTTAGAAGGAGCAGTTCCTAATGTAACATGTCTTGTGCTTATTGTTTTGATCTGCAGAATGTTCGGTTGAAATCTGTTTGCTAGGTGATGGATTGCACTGAAATCTGTTTGTATCCTCTGCTGGGGGTGAGTGTGTGTGTTTTGGTTTTTTTTTTTTTTTTTTGGGGGGGGGGGGGGGGGGGGGGTCATGTACCTAACTTAAACTTGTAAAGTCTTAAAAAGTAAAGGTTTTCATTTCTCACGTTCTGGAGAAAGTGTTCTTGATGAATGTGGTGGAAAAGCTTAAATTGATGATTAAAGCGTAACATAATGGGTTCTTGATGAATGTGGTGTTCTTAGTTTTAATCATCATAAATTGTTGAGCCAATTTTTTGATGATTAAAGCGTAACATAATGTGTAGAGGGGCTACAACGTGGATTGTCGGTACCCAAAAAAAATGCAACTTTTTTTTTATCAAGCATTTGAAAATCATGATTTAAATAAAATCACTAGTACTAAGAAATCCAACTTGTGTTAAGTAAAGTTACACGAAATGATTCATTTTATAACTTGAGAGGTTCGAAACTGTTTTTGTTTTAGTTAACAAAATCAAAAATCGGGTAGAGATGAACCGATTTGGTGTAGATTTCGTTAGATTTTGGCTAGTTTAGTTATGGTTTTTGGCCAAGTAGAGTTAGAACTAGTTTTGGTAATTTTAGTTCTACTGGTGTATTTATCTAAGAAACTAGAATCGTCTATACTTGCCGGTTAGGGTTGTCTGGTTATGTAAACGGTTTTTTTGCCCACCGCTATTTGTATGATCTAAGAAGGATCACGGTTTTTTTGCCCACCGCTATTTGTATGATCTAAGAAGGATAGGATATAAGTATATCCAACCTCTATTCATAAGAAAAGAAAAAACGCTTACAAAGAAATGTTATAAAAAGATTGACAAAATAAAAATTGTAAATAATCATATGAAGGTATTGTGGTATAATAAAAATAGTAAAATAATCATACGAAGATATTGTTGTACAATAAATTGTAAAATATGTAGTAAAATAATATCCTAATAGTATAATAATATTTTATTATAATATCAAAACAAACTGTCATATATACTGGAGAGCACACATTTACAAGCAAAAGATGGGGCATATAAACGTAAAGGACGCTATTATACCATATGTAAAGTGTTCTTAAAATCCGTAAACTTATCATATGTTTTCACAAACTTTTTATCCTAAATTATGTCCTGAAAAATGTGCAATTCTAGTTACGTAACTTTAATTCTTTAATTTCATGTGAGCTTGGGTCTGTCTTTATCCTCATTCCCAGTGTTTTGAAAATCGGACTGGTCCGGTTAGGAGTTCTGGGTGAACCAGACGGTCAAACCGGCAAACCGGTGGTTGGACCGGTGGTTGAACCGTTTTTTTTTTGAATTTTTTTGAGTTATATATATATGTATATATAAAATGTTTATAAAATCATCCGGTTCTTAAATCCGGTTCGACCGGTCGGACCTCTAACCAGTAAGGAGACCGGTTCGACATCCGATCCGGTTCTGAAAACATTGCTCATTCCCTTCATAATAAGGGATTCCTTTTCTATAACTAGGGTCATCCCTCTTCACATATCCAAATTATCTTCAATCTAATCCTTCCTTATCTTCTCTGTTATATTAGTCACTGTTAAATTGTCTTCAAAAATCTCGTTTCTTATCATATTTAACTTTGCGTGTTCACACAATTATATCAACATCCCCTCTCTGCTACCTCGATCATTCATGCTTCCGTCTTTTTGATGATCCTCAGTCTCTTTTATATTTGTTTGAACTCTCACTTTATAAGATTTCTTCTAACCCATTTGCATAAAACCATGATTGAATTATAAATTTGAGTTATAAAAGATCGAATCCTGATTTTTCTATTGTTTCGGTTTTTTCGTTGCTAGAAACAAATTTAATTGGAAACTAACTATTTTTTTACGTTCATTTATTATTTAAAACATTTAATATGTATTTTTTCGCATAACTGAAAAGCAAGACGGACAAATTATAAGAAGACGTTTTAATATATTACAAAATGAAAAATCAACCACAACGCCGCCGCCGGCGGCTCTAGTTCTCTCTCGTCATCTTTTATTTGGGCATGTACACAAAGCAAAATTTCAATAAATTGTTAACTAAAATGTTTGTTCATGTTGGTTTAATAAACGGATATAAACTAAATTTTTTTCTTCATTTAACTAAACAAACGAGCATAACACACGTTTCATTTATTTATATTTTTATTCATTATCTATGTGACTATGTTGAGCTTAGTTGAATATGTGCACTCTTCATGAATAAATTGATTCCAAAATTTTTTATTGAAGTTTATTTTAGATGTTTTTTTTACTATTTATGATGATTGTATTTGTAAATATATTTCTTAAGGTATTAAACAATGTTCGTTTGTTCAATTATGGTCGTTTTTGTTTCTTTATTATGTTTATTTGGTTAGGTTCGTGTATGTCTTTTTTACTAATGTTCGTATATGTTCACATATTGTTCTTTTATACCATTAACTAACGAACACAAACACAAACACACAAATGTCTTAACGAACAAACATGAACAAGAAACCTTTGCTCATTTAAATGTTCATGCTCAATCATTTTTCAGTTAAAGTTAAACAAACAAACACGAGCATGTCATGTTCGTGTTCGTTTGGTTCATTTATAGGTCTATTTTTATCCTTTTAACTGTATTTTGTCTATTGGATCATAACTCTCACCAAATATCAGATCTTAAAACACAAACACTAAAATATAATGTAAAAGTTGTGTCAGTTAATCGACTGTTATCCTTAAAAAACAATAAATAAAAGTTAATTTTAGTAAGGTCACAACAATGTTGCAACCTTAAAAACCCAATAATGCGAATAACACCTTAACATAATACAAATGTGTAACTTAAAAATTATATAAATATAATAAATCCAAATGAGTAAAAATGATTAATAAGATATTTATGATAAAATCAATTGAGTTATTTAAATAAACTATTCGTTTAATTACAACTCATTTTAATTTAAACTAAATTTATGTTTATAAAAACAACTAATTTATACCCTAACTAATTTTACTTAAAACTCATCCTCTCTTATCTATTCAAACCTTGTACCCAACTCATCTATTTTATCGTACTTAATTAACAACCTACTTCATCAAGAGACCCATTGTTTGCTGCTTTTCAAAAATTAGGTCTCTCACTTTAACATTTTAGGTGGTCAATAAGGAAAAATAAAAAAAGAAAAGGAAATGTAACATAACGTAACGTGGTATTTTCTAATTAATTGGCTTATTGCTGAGAACAGTAGATTCTATGTAGATGTAACATCAATATTATTGTTTGCAAGGACAGAGCTTGAAAAAAACTTATAAGTGTGAGAAATCATTGGCCTAATTTCTTCTCCCCTATCGGCTATCACTATGTTTCGGATTATATATTCTGATCGGTGATTCAGGTCGGGTAAAATATTTAAAAACTTTAAATATCTAATTTTATGCACTCAAAAAAATAAAAACAAGCAAGACATATAATGTTTAAAATGAAAGAGTTCATCTTCCACAAATCAACCATCATAAACCCTAAATTGAGTTCATGCAAAATTATGAAAACACGTACCATATAATTGTTAATACACACTAATGTCAATATAATACATGTATACTACCCTAATATACCCAATTTTAACCCAATTTTCATGGTTTGCAAAATTTAGTTTGAACCAAACTTCTAGAAATCTAACTAAGAAATTAGGAATATATAGGTTTACCTTATTGATTTTAAAACTTAAAATGCAAATAATTTTGAAATTCTTCCTAAAATCCATGTGCTCATGATGGGCTTTCATTCCCCCTCCCCCTGTTTTTTTTAACAGCATAAATTTTTTAACCCAAAACTAGCAAGCTGCTAGCAATTACAAACACCAAAAGAGAAAACAGGCCCACAAATACAAACACCAAAAAAGGGAAAAACAACACTCACAGATGCTTCACCTCTATTGTACAAATGTGAAGGACCTCCAATCCTCCCAACTTAAAAATTCCTTAGTCACCCTATTTTTAATCCACAAAAAACTTTACCTCTTTACATCTTCAACCAAAGTGCTCATAAGTGGCTGCACATTATTAAACACCAATTGGTTTCTTAGTCTCCATATGCCTTGATAAAATTATTGCATGGATCACCCTCCTTTGGAATTCCCCAATAGGGAGAAACTTATACATAGTGAATAGATCTGGAACCTCAAATGCAAATATGGGAGGGATTTCACACCATAATGAAATGATATGCCAAAATTCTAATGATACCTCACAGCCTATAAATAGATGATTAGCCGATTCCTCTGATAATTCACAAAGGGGGCACACCGGATCAGAGATTGAAGGAATCCTTTTCGCAAGACCATCTCGAGTGGGCAGCCTACCCATTTCAGCCCTCCAAGCGAACACATTTACTTTATTTGGGACCCATGTACTCCAACAGAAACCATAATCCGGAAAAGCTATCCTAGTTTCAAATAACCTGTTCTTGAGGGCACATACAGAGAACACCCCATCTTTAGACCCCTGACAAATCCACTTATCATTATGATCCTCCAATACCATATTCTGCAATAGGTCCTGGCATGCTTCAAGTTCCTCCCTCTCCATCGCATTCAAAGCGGTTCTTTTCCATTGCCAAGTGAATTTTAGTTCCCATTTAGTTGCAACAGCCTCTCTTGAATCTTGCAAGACTTGATAGATTCCAGCTTGAATAAGTGAGGGAATTTGAAACATAAGGGGGTCTCACCACACCAAAGTCCCACCAAAATGCCAAAGTAGCGCCATTTCCCAATAATCCTTTAAACAACAGCCGTAAGTTTATTCCTTTTTTATGAAGATCAATATCCACTATCGCTATATTTCTCCATACACCAGACAAGCTTGGTTTAAAAGGAACAATCCCTCCCATCGGAAGGATATTATGGATTCCCCCAATTACCCTTCCCCATAAACTATGAGGTTGTAGTTTAAACCTCCACCACCACTTTGCAGCAAACTCAAGTTAATATCTCTAAGAGATCCAATGCCAAGGCCCCCTAAATGCCTTGGTGCAATAATTTTTTCCCAACAAACCCAATGTATTTTCCTTTTGTCGCAACCATCCCTCCACATGAACGCCCTTCTGATCTTTTCTAAGGATTCTACTACCAAAATGCCAATGTATTCCCCCCCCCCTTATGTAGCGCCCACCGGCCAACAAGTCACGACTCATGATGAAAGGCAATTACGCAAGGCGGTAAGCCGCATGCCTCCAAAGCTCCAATTCACGTTTTTTTATATTTATTTTAAATTAAAATGTTACATATTACCCCCCTACAATTTAAACAATTTTATACATTAAGTTTTATAGTCCAATAATATATTTATTTAAAATTTCTAAATAAGTTTAAATCGTAAATCATTAAAGTGTTGTTAAGATAATAGTTCAACTTTACATTTTTTTTAAAATCCAAAGGGGTCCAAAGATTTTTAAAAAGAAAAACGAAAAAGACCAGACTTGATACCTATAAAAATTTGCGACAAAATACTACTAAATTGGCCTTATTAGTAAAAATACGGCAGAGGCTGAGACACATCCGGCCCCTAAAAAGCTCCTTCCTTAGCTATTTGTTGGTTATATAATTTTGAACGTTTGGTTTGGGTGTGCGACAACCTACTCATGGATTAGTTTATTATGGATAAAATTGAAAGAAAGTTACAAGAACACAAATCCAAACCAAAATGTTACCTATGTCTATACTAATAAATAAATAATTTAATTTATTGTGTTTACTCACCCATAATTTTTCTCTTCTATTTTATATTAAATAAAAAAAAATCAAATAATTTAATCTTTTTAATCTTATACGGATTTCTAATGTAATTCTCTAATACAAGATCAATCAGTTTTTAAGACGTGCAACAATCTCATTTCACAGTTAAATCAACAACTATTGATTGAACCACGGTTCACTTGGTTATCACTTATCAGTTAATGAACCACTGCAACTTAGAAGAATCAGGATCATGCCTCCTTCTCTTGTCAGCTGACCACTGAGCTGACTAGCTGAATCAATAAACCAATAGAGTTGTTGGTTTTGTTACTGACATTTTTTTTAAACGGCAAACTACGGATTTAACGGCATGTCTTTTCATAGCCAAAAATGGATCCCTCAGACCCTACAACCCTCATGTTGCAATCATAGTTGAGCCACGTGAAACTTGTTAGTTTTGAGTGAACAAAAATAAAATATAACATTAGTAAAAGCCATTGATATTGCCTCCTCTATTTGTGACGATTTTTGATTTTTGAGAACGGGTCGAATGTTGGATTAATGATCGATAGCACAGTAAGAAATATGAGAAGCCAGTACCAATAAAGGACAATTTTTGATATATGTATTGAGATTTTGATACTTTACTACGTTAGTATTAAAAACTACACGATAACATGAGACACCATATTGGTCTTGAAGATGGACAGAGGATGATGAATTGACAAAGATAATAATGAAGTTCAAGATGACGAAGAAGACATGTTAAACTATGAACTGACGAAAGTGTCACTGAATAAATGAGGAAGTTGAGGGTTTCATATTGTCAATGGCCTAATTTGGGCGGACCTATGTTATATGGGTAGGGGTCACATGAATACGACCCGGTTGAATTATATTTTAACTCTTTAATATAACAGCATTGCAAAATTTATGTTGGTCTCACAAGTTTTTTTTGAAGAGACTTTATAAATATAGGGTAAGGTTCTTCTAAAAAGTTTATTTTGCATAAGAAGGCTAAGAAGGATTTTTAAAAAACTCGAAAACCAACTCAAACAAACTCCGATTGAATTCATTTTTGCATCATTGGAACCGGTTTATCGAACCTTAAAACCCAAACCTTAAATCATAAACAATAAACCTTAATACTAAAACCAAAACTTTAAAAACAAATCTTTAACATAAAGATAAAACTTAGATGCTAAAAATCAAGCCCTAAAACCTAAAACTTAAATCTAGTTGTTAAAACGAAAACTTAAAAGCTAATATTGTAGGGTTCGATAAGACGGTTCCAATGCCATCGAAATGAGTTCAATTGGAGTTCGTTTGGGTCGGTTTTGGAGATTTTAAAAACCCTTCTTAGCCTTCTTAGGCAAAATATACTTTTTATTTGATCTTTCCCCTATAAATATAATTGTATAAATTTATCAATAAAACTAAAGTTGGTGAAATAATTATTAAAAAACATCGGATGTCCTCTTAATATGTCCATGGTTCGAAAACAAGGGTTGGGTAAAAAAAACTATGTCAATATTTAAAATGCAAGATTTTTTTATTTCATAAACATTGTGTTTTTACTATTTTTTTTTAAATAACAATCTATTTTAATTATAACATCTTATGATATCATTTTTCTGACTACACGTGGACATGACTAGAAAATTGTAAAATCTGGTTAGTAAGAATATAAATACTAGAAAAATAACCTATAAGACAAGAAATTCTAATAAAGATGAAATGTGTAGGATTCAAAGGGCATTTTTTTTACACAATTATAGTATTTTAGGTACGAAATCGAAATATATATTGCAAATTCAAGTATCACATGCATACAAATAAAAGTGGGTGCATATAAGTTAATTAATAAAATATTATTTTATGTATAGCGATACCCAATACATTTATCTATCGAACCCAACGTAAAAAATAAATAAATTCCGGAATATTACTGGCATATGGAGTTAGATAGGTGCAAAAAAAAACCGGTTAACCGAACCGGTTATTTAAATTATATTACCATCTGTTTTAATAAAAAACAAAATTTTTGTAATTAGTAAATAAAAACTAACTAAAAAATTACCCACGTATTAAGAACGTCAATTTATTTTGTTCCCATATATTTCTCCTCAATACTTAAATCCCTCTTTTATTTCTCTCTTACTTTCTATATTATTATCTTCAATGTAACTGTGAAATTTAGATTAATTAAACTAACTATGTTTAATCTAAAATACTGTATTATCTTCAAGATGAATGTTTCCGATTGTGTCCTTAATTTTGGATGTGCGTATCAATATACGAATAAAAATTTCTTAAATGTTTTAATTTCCCTCTTTTAAGATCCCAAAGTTGTTACAGATTTAGTTAATTAGTTGGTATTTTAGTTGTTACATATCACAAATTTTTCACAAACTTAGTTTCAATTATTAATGTGGTATGTGCTTTTAGTAAGTGTAATGATGAGTTACAAAAGACAAAGGTAGATGGGATTAAAAAGTTATTGAATTTGGGTGAATCAAAACTAGAACATGATTAAATCAAATTGGGACATTAATTAGAGCTAGTGATATACGTTGGGATTCCCATTTAAATATGTTTGTAGTTTGATTGACATGTTTGATGTTATTCACTGCGGAAAAATATGACTCAGAATACATAATCGATAAATTTAAAAATCTCAAAGGGCGTCAAGCTGAATTGTAATTCTTCTTTCAGGTACCACTTTTTTTCATGCATAATAATAATTATTATATACTTATATTTTTATTGTGTGACTCGACTTAACTCGAATCACTAATCTATACATTTAACTCGACTAGTCAAGACATACGAATAGATTGAAAAATAAATTTTCAGTTCACGAAAATTTTCGTTCCTTGTAATCATTTGAAGCTCCGCCAGTTACTGAGTGGAAGGTGACACGAAATTAAAACTAAAAAATTGTCCCCAGACATGAAAATCTTTTAATTAAATAAACATAAATATTCGGACATGTAATCGTGTTTTTCAGATTTTGGGTACTAAACTATTTTTGTTTGAAAGTACCAACTCTTTAATGTCGGTTCGGTATTAAAAATAGTTTTTTTTTTATATATATTTTACGTACTATATTTTATTTAGTATATTAATTCGTAATGTCGGTGACACCGGCCTTCTATTTTGCTTTTTTTTATTTTAATATTAATTTAGTTTTTACTTGTATTTTATTAATTATAATTTTCTTTTAACCTCTTTTATTACACATTAGTTTCTTATTGTTATTTTCTTTATGTTATACTTTTTTAACTATTTTTTGTTTCCACCTAAGTTTCCGTAATCTTTTCAACCTTTTATTTTAATTCTTGATTTTTCTAAAAGTAATTTATATAAATTACTGGTTAATATAAAAGTAGATATCATTTAATACCATTTGCCCAATAATTAACCAATATTAACCAATATACGTTTACAATTGAAATGAATATAGTAACATGGTTATTTTATTCAACTTTTATTTAGAGTTTAAATATTATATTTGCGAGAGTTTACAATTATGTCTTCATAGAAATTTGGTAAAGGTTTTGATTTTTTTTTTGTGAGAGTTTAAAGGTTTGACATTTTGCTTTGGCAAAACTTTGCATTTTTTCTGTCTTTTTAGGTGTGTCGTGTGTTTATATAGGCTTCTCAATTCTTCGTTGGTTGCTCTCCTATTTGCATACATGGTAAAATTAAAGTTTCTTTATTAATGTATAATCTAATATAACTTTTGAATTAAACCATAAAAAACACTATTTCAAGTTTATAAATAACCAACAGAAAGTTAACAAGATATGTACTATATATCATGTATTTTTGGTTGCAAACTAAAAGTAAACATCATATATAAATAACCAAAGAACACAAACCTGAAAATACATGTTCGTTTGTGTTTGTAAACAAGTTTAATTAATTCATTAATAAACGAATGCGAATAAGAATTTTCATTTGGTTAGTTTTTGTGAACAAGTTAAAAGTTGAACGAATAAACACAAACAAATGCCCGTTTGTGTTCGTTTGATTTTGTTTACAACCCTAACTAATTAAAACTATATATAAAGACATGGGAGGCCCTGGGAAGGGACAAACCCGATCTCCTTCCAGGGCTCATTTATCATAAGGGCACAAAAATTTTAGAAATCGTTTTTAAATTATATATATTTACTTATATCACCAAATACAAAAACGAAAAAACACAAGTTTATAAATCACTAAAGGCCTTTTTTCTTAGTACGACCGGAACACGTGAATTCTTAGGGGCGTCCTTGTATAAAGATATAGGCATAACACTTTTTTAGTGTGTAACATGTAAATAAATTACAAGTTTCATTTCAGTAGTTTACGCCACTATACACCGTGCTAGGCTGTGAGCATAGCGTTTGGTTCTTTAGTGACCGAACCCACAGACTTAGAGGCTATGTGCTGATAATTTATGAACTAATCAAGTCCTATAATCTCATCATCTCGTTTCTAATTTATTTTTATACATGATTAATTGAAGATTAATTTGTTTTAAATTTTTTAAACAATTTATCATTGTTAAAACTAAAAAGAAAAATACATACTTAGTTTTTTTTACATTTTAATATAAATTTTATTGGTTTAATTTAAAAAAAAATGTTATGGTCTCACATGTAATTTTGATTTGTGTTTGATTTGACATCGTGGTCTCCTAATCAAATCCAATTTTTATAGATATAATAATAACGAAACTAGAATATATATATAGGGTATGGATAATTTGAAAACCACTTTTATTTATGAAAACCCATAAAACCTCATGTAAATTAACATACGTAACAAAACTAAAAGAAAATGTGTAAAACATACGTAAAAACGTAAAAAAATTCCGTCATATCTGACGCAGTGTTACGTATGTTTTACAACGTAAAAATTTTTATAAAATATTTTTTTTTTAAATATTTGTTCGGCGCTTTTTTTTTATTTTTTTATAAAAATATGTTCAATAATGTTACAAACCTATAAAAAAATTCAAAAAAAAAAAACGTTTGTTTTACATAAGTTTTCAAGGTTTTATCACTAAAATAAGGTTTTTATTTTATTAATCCCCTATATATACTATATATTAATTAGGGGGCAGGTTATTTGGACACCCCCTATGGATTATTTGACACCACCTAGGCCTTTACGGGTCGTATGACCCTTTACGGGTCGTATGGGTGTCAGATTTTGTCAGAGTTTGTCAGAAAAATGTTTGACGGTTGAAAGTACATACGGGCCGTATGGCCCAATACGGCCCGTATAGGGATAAACTTATTTTTTTTATATCAGAATTTTATTGCTATTTTTGGACCCTCAACTTATATATTTTAAGTTTTTAAGGCAAAAATAGACTTAATTGATTATGTCGTTGGAACTTGGAACTGATCTAGGCTTAGTTCTGTACAGTTCATGGTCTGACACTGTACAGATTCCAAACAATTTTCTGTATTTTTTCCTTGTTGAGCCCATAAAGGCCTATTTTTGGTAAAACTCGTTTTTTTTACTAACTTTACCCCTATATTTTGTTCTCTCTCTTACTTTTTTATTTTTCTTATTTGATATATACGGGCCGTATTGTGACATACGGGCCGTATGGGTGTGTCAGACCTGCGTCAGACCTATGATTTGACGTGTCAGTTTTTGTCAGAATATTTTTTTCAATACGACCCGTAAAGCCCAATACGGGTCGTATTGACGGGTGTCCAGTTATCCACCTGGGCGTCTCCCTAACAGGCCCCTTAATTAGTCATGTCATTTTGTTCTTAAATTTGATTTGATCGATCTAACTACCAATAGACCATTAAATTAGGGTCCTATTATACATATATCATCCTCTCATGTGATACACCATTTGGTTGTCATCTATACATCCGTATATGCATGGCTTGCACATTTTTGATTGATTTCTGACATTATGGTGCTATAAAACCCTCTGACATTATGGTGTTATATAACCCGTATAGGATTATATGGTTCGTAAAAGGACGCTAATGTATGGATAACGGGAGGTAGTGTACAAATAGGGTAGCCTTAAATTACAAATTTGTTATCTCGTATGATTTAAAAAAGTATTCCTTACGAAAATTGCTTTTTTCCCCTTCTTTTTCTTACATTTTTTTATTTCTTTTGTTTACTTTAATGAAACTCTAATAATAATAATCTAGGTTAGAAAACAACAGCGTTATATCTCTCTGTAACACAATTTGTTAGATATGGTTTTTTTTTTCCTTTTTTCACCCACGTCAAATTTTATAATCTTTTTATGGTTTTTAATTTACTCTATTTTTTTTTTCAATTCTTTTTAATGTTTTGATTTTGATATCTCTTTTACTAACACAAATTTTATTATCGTATTTGTGTTTGCAATTGACTTTCTTGATCTTGATGGTATGCCTTCAGGTTTTGTGAGTTGAGACGGTTTTGTACATGTGTTTCTAGATTTGGTTCTTTAGCTATGGTATCACCTAGCTGCCACATGACAACTGGGTATTGATGTGGCTAGGATGAAAAAAAATGAAATTTCACTTTGATTTTAAGTGTTTAAATAATTAATTTCAATAATAATTAATTATCAACCTTTAAACTAAAAAGTAATAATATCAATATTTTATTTTATCTTAATATTATAATAAATAAACAATTTTTATGCAACTTGTCACAAGTTTTGACTTTTAATGTCACTTGTTACAATGTTAGATCTTTAATGTCCTTTGTCATTTTCTTATACAACTTAATTATGTAACGTCCCAAATCTCTAAACCATTTTTACATAATTATATCAGAGCTTTACATAAACAGGTCGCAAAAATTTTCGATTTACGTTGGTTACATAACCCATCTAGTTCATATTTAAACATTCAAAGCTTTTAAAGCATAAATGTTATTAACACTAACCACCCTTAAACCATTTGCAATGATTTACAAAAGTTAGTTTTGTTACAACGAGCTTGGTTCGATCCCTTGTATCCCGATCATCACGTTCGTAGCCGAGCCTACTTTTAACCTGAAAACAATCACAAACAATCAAGTGTTAGTCCAAAAGGACTAAGTGAGTTAACCCCTTAACCTCCCCATTCATAACCATTCCAACAGGAAGTGGCATCCTGATTGGCGTCTGTGGGAAGCCCAGTGGCGTCCCAAACTCCACTGTGGCGTTTTGGGTGGCGTCTACAGAGGCCTGGTGGCGTCCTGGACTCCAGGTGGCGTTTTAGGTGGCGTCCTGGATGCGCCCAGTGGCGTCCCAGACTCCACTGACAGATTTTGCCCAAAAACTACCCAAACGCATTATAATCCGTTTTACCTCCAAATTTTGTTTCCAATCATTATTCTACCACAAAATACATCCCATAATACTTTATGGACAATATAAATAAGTCCCAAACCTATCTTTGTGACTTTACAATTTGTGATTAATATAAAATCACTTAATGAGTCATTCACCCAAACTCCTTCTAATCTATTATTTTCCTTCATTTATCCATATCCTTCCGCACGAATGCGGATCATCACCAATGCCACTCCATGGTGGCGTTACATCATCCTCCCCACGCATGTGGATCATCTCCTCTTGCCATATGAGTATGGACTTATTCCCGCTTCCACACGAATGTGGATCATCACCCAAATGTCACCAAATTGTAGTTGTACATAACATTCCACACGAATGTGGATCATCAATCAAGTAATGTGTCAACTATCCTTTAACATACATTGACACCATACCATATTATGCATACACCATACATCAAGCATCAATTATTATCATAATCATTTTACTACATATAAACACATACTTTGACTTTCATTAGTCAAACATTCATCATTGTTAACCCTCCATATTTCTAGTTCTACCTTCATTTGCATAATTACCTTTTGACTTTCTACTAGTCAAACAAACAACAAACATAACTACCATTATTTACAAAATAGCATTTCATTCAAATAATGCTAACAATATTGGAATTTTCTCCATTCCACTTAAACTACATACAACGAATATACAAGAGTATGGACTTATGCCCACTTCCACACGAATGTGGATCATCACCCAATTGTCACCCAATTGTGATCTTACATCACATTCCACACGAATGTGGATCATCAACCAAGTAATGTTCTAACTACACTTTATCATGCATTAACACCAATTTAAGTTATGCATACATCACATAACATACAACAATCTCCACAAAACACTATATCAAATAGTTCATACAATTCAACCAAATCAACAAACATGAATATGACTTGTGGTTGCATATCCATGGTTAGGTTTACTCACCTTGGTCTATAATGCCAATTTGTTCCATCTTCTCCTTACCGGGTCGTTGATTTGTATTTCCACTTCCTAGATCATATAATCACACATACACATTCAATCTAGGAATAACACACAAGAAAATCAACTCACACCCTTATTGACCCATTATCACCATAATTGACTTTATTGTAGTCAAATCTCCTAAATCACCAATTCACCATCAATTCCTTTCATTCTAGCTAATTACACCTAATTGGCACTTATAATTCATACAATTAAGTTAATTAGCCATTACCCCCCCTTTTGACCAAGACCTCACATCATTTGAGTACTTGAGGTTGTTTGAGGCATTTCCTCAAACACCTTATGTGCAGATTTTTCATTCATGTTTTATAAACATTCTTTCCAATTCCATTCTTATCCATTTTAAGCATATGAAGTATCAAACTCCTCATTTTATGGTTTTTCATCAAAATTACTGCACATATGAAATCAATCAACACCCATTCATCTACACTCATTATATTCTTCATAAAATTCATATAGTTCATAAAACCCAAGAATTACCCAAACTCAAATTCTAGGTTTTAAAGATACTATACATAAAACATGATTATTTTACTCGTTTCTAACATTACTAAACATAATCTCATGATATAAACTACACCAAAGTCTCAAACTTTGAGTTTCATCACCATCTAACCACACCCATTTGAAAACCCACCAAAATTTTAACAACACATATGAAATCACATACCTATAGTTGTGAAATTGCAAGGAGAATACGAATTCAAACTTGCATTTACGATCAGAACGAGTTTGGTGGTTGAATTTGATCAAAACCTCAAAAACCCTTCTCTTTTCTCCTCTTGGTCGCCGCCCCTTTTTCTCCCACACAAGATTTCTGATTTTGACCAAGTTTGACCACCATTCCCCTTAAAACCCCCCTTTTAATTAAAGTTTCACTTTATGGCAAATTCAGTCCCTCAACTTTTTAGTTAATCATTTAACTAGTATTTACTAGTAGATGAACATTTTATCAATTTAACATACTAGTTACCACAAGTAAATTTAAATTAACATAAAATATGTCACATATCGAATATTTTTATTATTAAGTTAAATTGGGTCGTTACAAATTATCATCTCTCATATTAAATAATGATATTTAATGACTAATTATGTTATTTATATTTTTTTTCATATCAAAAATAGTTATTTAATAATTAAAAATCTACTCTTTTATCAAAAAAACACACTTTAAAGTTTATAATATATAAATAATTTATAAAAATCAAAACTTTTAAAAGTAAGAAAATATTTTAAATCGACTTTTTGAAAATAGCAGTTTTATAGAAACCAAGTTTTCTTAAAAACAAAACTTTTTAATGGAATAAATTATCAACCGTAGTTTTAAAGCAACATATTTTTATAAAAAATGACATTTTTTAAAACAGATATTAAAAAAAATTAGAAGCAAAAACTTATTAAAATTATAAGAAAAATTACAATTTTTCCTTTATATTTAATGATATGCGAACTACTTTTTTTTACTTAAAATATTACAGAAATTATACTTATATTCCTCTTGATTTATAAGAGTTAGTTTTTACATAATACCAACTGAAGTTTTTTAACGTCAGTTAGTTTAAATATCTCAATTGTTACAAATACAAAAGGTTATGTACTAATTCTATAGTTTTAAATCAAAATATTGTTTTATAATTTATAAATTTTTATTAGAAACTATTTAATATTTATGCAATTCGTGTAATAAACGGACTAATAGCATAGTATAAAATATAATAACAATTAACCACCACAAATTTTAAATAATCATAACTTTCTATATTAATATTTAAAAGTACACTATATAAATGAATATTTTACTCTCATTATGTTCAGTATGGTATTTTTCTTTATTAACTTAAAAAAATATTAAAATGTTACGAGGTTACATACTATTACGTGATTACGTAAACGAACATATTACCGAACGTTCACGAACACAAATGAACGAACGGAATTTAATGACCTCTGTTTATGTTCGTTCATTTAACTAAACGAACGGAATTTTTTGTTTGTGTTCGTTCATTTATTAAACGAACGAACATAAACGAACTTCCCGCCGAACGGTTCACGAACTGTTAGCTGAACGTTCGGTTCATTTACAACCCTAGTCAGGATGGTTTTTAAGCAAAATCAGTTTGGGTCTAAATGGATTGTTTTTAAAAAACATCAATTTAATTTAACTTAAGATGTGTTATAAGTAAATAAATTGTCCATTTGGATAATTTTTAGTGATCTTCTCATCAAATATGCTATAAATCATTCCTAAATGTTTAAATCTATTGCATTTACATTGTTTTTTGGTCACCCATCTTTACCCACATTGTGTTTAAGTGCTACCCATATTAACTCATTCAATATTATGATGTAATCTATTTCAACCCATTTTACTACAATTGTTTATCTAAACCAACCTATTTTCTTTGATACAGGTAAAAATTCCCACCTCTAGTTATTATCTCAAATTGAGTAATTCTACATTTTTATGACACATTGTAACATAGATCTTATCATGGGCAGATCTAGCTACTGGTGTAAATGAGTCAAGCTGGTTCCGAGCTTGTTAAGACTCGAGGGCTAGTTTAGACTAAATAAGGCTCGACCTTTAGCCTGACTCATTAAAAGTTTTATTTTCATGACCCGAGCTCGGATCGTTAGCAAATTTTTAGGCTCAGGCTCAGGCTCGGCTCGTTTATATTTTAATTATTTAGTTTATTTACTTTAACTACTAATGTAATATATATTTATAATATTACTTTCTAAATTTAACATAAAATATATGATTTAAATATATTTATTATAATTTTATAAATATATACTTAATATAATACATACAAGTTATAAAAATAAAAGACTCGTTTAGGCTCGCGAGCCGGTTTGAACTCGTTAACTAAACGAGCCATATTTTTTGGTTCGAGCTCGTGCTTGTTTAGGCTCGCCTCGTTTGAGCTTTTTACCGATTCGATACCGAGCATTTAACAAGCTTATATGATTTGTTTATATCCCTAGATCTAGCCATCAGGATTACAGTGTCACCTAGCTAACACCCAATATATTTTGTATATACCATCCAAGGACGGTTCTTTATTGGGGCCCGGGGAGATCCCGGCCCCCTGTTTTTCTGGTCAGAAGGGTCGATTCAGTAGTATTTTGTAGAAAAATCATTTGGTTCTCTTCGTTTCCTTTCTAAAAATCCTTCGGCCCAACCGTTTTCTTCTTAAAAATCATTCGCCCCCTCCGTTTTCTTCCTAAAAATTATTTGGCACCCTCCGAGCTTTTTTTCAAGCTTCGTCAATGATACCATTGACACACCAAAACCTAAATAACACCTGCTTAATCCACCTTCAAACATTTCTTTAAAAGATAAGAAGTTCAAACCTTATACACTGAGCTTCTTTTTTTTATGTTTTTTTTATAAATTTTTTTGTGTTTGTTTCTTTATGCGGAACATCAAGTGTCCTTTTTGGGAATTTTATGGTTTCTTTTGGCTTTTTATATATCCGTATGCAGAGTCAACATATGTAGCTTTTTTTGAACGGAAATTTGGATCACTAACAAATCATAGATCCACCCGATCATATCCACATCTAATAGGAGGAAACCTACCATAGGTGAGAGAAAACCCCTAGCCCAGCATTGAACCTCTATTTTGTCCATGTTAGGACTCGAACCCGTGACATTCCCAATACTGAAGCCACATGGTACCTCATCTCAACCACTTGAGCTAACACCCAGATTTTGGTCTGTTGCGGCTAAGTGTCTTCGCTATATCTCAATTTCCAGTGACGACTTTGGTAGTCACTATATCCTTAGCTCCTATAGACCCATATTCTTGTAGTGTATGTTAACGTGAAATAAGAAAGCTAACATATTTTGTTATTACATTTTTTTAAACAAATTTTAGTTTCTTGCCTTTTAAATTTTTTTAGTCTACTAATCAAATTTTATTTATTTTTCTTCATTTTATCCCTTTCTTTGTAATTGAACCTAAATCTCGAAAAGTGGAAACCAATTGATCAATGTGAAAATATCTTCTACGACCTCTCTTGATTATTATGATTAAGGTTATTTTTACTATTATAGTATTATCAACTCGTTTATCTTAGTTACAAATTAATTTAATTGTTTCTCCTTTTTCTAGCGCTCATGTCCAATACCTGATTGCAAGTAATTAATGTGCAATTATGGTAATATGTTCTTACACCTCTCTTCTTAAGACCATGTGTAATGGGTGCCCCACGCCTCCAGCAGGATCCTACACTTACGCGGGGTCAAGCGGGCACACCGCCCCTTCCTTAGCAGCTCCCCAATCTCGCATCCAGCGGCCTCTGCTTCCCCTTTCTCCCCCTCTTTCATGATTGGCCCATTTGAAATTTGTGGACAGTTTTCCAGTTGTCATTTTTAAAAAATTATCCCCTATTTAAAGTATTTCACATTTTATATAAAATCACACTTTAAAATATAACTTTTCTACTCTAGCATCCTCTCATTGCAAAGATGAATCGAAACTCAAACAACCCCGATTTCAACTTGTTGAACGATCCCGAAACCATCCGAAGGCGTTTGTTTCATAAGCAACAAATGCAACAAAACCCGAACCCTCAACTTCCACAATAAACCGGGTTTTCATACTTCATGCAACCGGGATTTCAAACCAGGTTTTTGACATCCGCGCAACCGGGTTTCAACAAACCCTTTCTCAACCCCACCGTTAATTTAATGTTAACCCTTTCTCAACCCCACCATGAACCTGATTTCGTGTTTACTGATGTCGTGCTCAAGACACAATAATCTCAAAAAAAAAAGAAAAAAGGAAAGTGAACGAAAGAGATCGACGCGACCGAGTAGCAGTCCAATGACACCGAAGCCATTTTTTTTATTTTTACGTGACTCGTTTAATTTAATCTTAACTTTTTTTTTATTATTATTCATTTTAATTATTAATTTACAACTAAAAAATAACAATTAAAATTATATAGTGGTGATGATGTGATACACTGGAGAAAGTTTTTCAGTGGTTTAAATGGAGTGATGACGTGACATAAAATTTATTAAAAAATAATCTAAATAGGGTGACTATTGTGGATACTCTATCAGCCTTGCCTGCAGGGGCGTATCTAGTATGTAAGTATGGGGTTCGACCGACCCCCATGAACTTTTAATTTTTAATGTTGTATATACGATCCGATCTCGACCGACCCCCAAGAAATTGTGTCCCCGACCCCCATGAAAATTTGACGAACCAAATGAAGACCAATGTAAAATCATTTTAAAGCCAAAAATAATAAAATAATACTCAAATAACGCAATATACACTACTTGTGGTTAAACCCAATTAATATTTCATAATTTAACTCTATACATAATCAGTCATATCCAGTGGCGGAGCTTGAAAAAAGCTCGGAGGGGGCCGAAGGATTTTTAGGAAGAAAATGGAGGGGGCCGAAGGATTTTTAGGAAGGAAACGAGAGGAACCGAAGGATTTTTCGACGAAATACTACTAAATCAACTCTTCTGGCCGGAAAAACAGGGGGGGCCGGGGCCCCCTCGGGCCCTCAATAAGCACCGCCCCTGGTCATATCCCACTTAAAAAAATAAAATATCGAAATAAAGCAAATTTTATTGTATCATCTTAATTAATGAGTTGATTATTTGACATGGTTTTATTATGCATATGTAATTTAATTTGGTTTTATCATTTTTTGGGTGATCCGACCCGACCCCGTTCGAATTGGTCAAAAAAATAAAATATTTAGTGATAAATGCTTATCCAAAAAAAATATTCCGACCCCCATAAAAGAATTTTCTAGGTTCGCCACTGCTTGCCTGGCTTGAATAGAACTACTAAGTAAGAAATACTCAATAAAGTTAATACACGAAGATGAGTGATACCAATAAAAAAATTATATATCATGTTCAATACCGAATCTCCTACCACTGAAATGTAGCATGGGATTTTTTTTTTAAATTTTTAAATAATTGTTTTTACAAAATAATGTGGGTTTTTGGGTAAGAATAACGATAAGTTTTTTTTTTGAATCATAGAGGCCCCTATTGTGCTACCTTCATTCATCCTGAAGGTAGGTAAATAAGATCGATTCCTCGATCGCCGACTGTGAGAACGTACCCCGTGATGCGCGGAAACCCCGTGGAATAGGTTAACCCTCGCCTCCTATTGGTTCAGATACCGAGATTGAGCTCAAGATTCTTTTCCTCATCTGGTATCAATTAAAGTATCACAAATGAGACTTGAATCCTAGTCTTCAAAGAGAAACGACAAAATTGAACCACTAGGCTAATTTTGCTTGATGGGTAAGTTGTTTTTTAGGTTAGGAGCAAGAGGGCTGCACGACTTTGGGTAGAATGTTTGACTTTAATATTATATTACATATTTTAAGGGATTTCTTTAGGGCTCTTTTATTTGGACAGCCCACCTTTTTATTTTAAAATCCCTACGGGCTAAGACGGGCCGTACTGGGCAGTACGGCCCGTATTAAGTACAGACAAACATTCCAGAGGATTTTTTGGAATCAGTGAAACATTCTGTTGGACGGGCCGTACTGATCAGTACGGCCCGTTTTGGCCCAAGCTTATTTTTCCAAGCCATTTTGGGTGTTAAGCAGTTTTGCTATAACTTGATATGGCCCGTACTGGTCAGTACGGGCCGTCTTGAAGTTATTTATTTTATTTAAACTTAATTTACGTATTTAAATAATTTTTAACGATATATGTTTAGTACGTGAATTATTTGAACGATATAAGGTATTTATTTTATTTAAACTTAATTTACGTATTTAAATAATTTTTAACGATATACGTTTATTACGTAAATTATTTGAACGATATACGGCTATTATGTTAATTAAACGTCATAATGTCTGTTACGTTATCATTTTTAACGATATTGATTATTTACGAAATCGTTTTAACTTAATATTTCATTTTATAATTAGTTTGTTTACGTTAATTTAAATAATTTAAAATATAAAGTTTGTCGCGCAAATATTAAACAACACAAACAGAAACAATACAAATGTAGAAAGAAACATTCATATATACACAGTTTTTATATACAAGGAAACAAAATACAAAAATACAAAACTAACTACGATCCGGATGGTCCAGCGGACGATCCGTCGTCTGCGTAGACGCGTGGCTTCGGGAACGGTGGAAGCTGTGACCCGTCCCGTCCCGTCGCACATGCTCTGACGCGACCGTCCACTGGACCAAATCCTCATAACGATCGAGCCGTCACTCGACGTGTGCCACCCAGGCGGCCCGACGACGATCGGACTCAGCCATCTGCTGAGCCGTCTCATTGCACCTGGCGGCAATCAGTGTCCTTACATGTCAGCATTGTCAGAATTGAAAAAGCAAGACGAGCCTTACTGGCCAGTACATGCTGTCTTGCTGTCAAATCATTGTCCTATGTTGAAGGATGTACGATTAATGAGAAGGGCCGTCTTGGCCAGCACGGCTCGTCTTGCTCCCAATCATTGACATAAGTTGTCAGGAGGGAATGTTTGACCAAGTACTGAGACGGGTCGTACTGGACAGTACGGGTCGTCTCAAGGGTGTATTTTTAAAAAAAGTTGGTGTAAGAATAACACCACACCTTCTTAATCATTACATATCATTGGTGATGATAATATATTATTTTGCTTAATCTCAAGAAAATTTTGAGCTAATTTCACAACAAAATGGAGCCGATTATTTCATTCCAACAATCGAGTTGTGTGAATCTTCTACGACTTTTTTCAGACTTAGAGGCACCTCAGGTTGGTTCATCTTCATCAACCCAATATGAAACACGTCCGTCTTTATCAACCAATATAAAGTCGGTTAGTCAACATATATACATGACTTTAGAAGATCCATCATTCCAACTATCGATTGATATACAACATGATTATCATGATGGTGATGATGATAGCGGTTTTGATTACTCCGACTATCATGATTGTGACGATGACTTCGAGAAATAACCAAACTTATGTTATGATCCTATGGATAGAAGCCATGTTACGGACCATGTGTTAGTGTGTTACAACCAAGTAACCTAATTGTTATGAACCAACCATAAAAAGTATCTTCTTTTAAAGGATATCATTAATTTAATACAAATTTATTATTCGAACCAAAAATTGATTTACTTCAGAACAATCTTAACACTTTCAACCATTGAAATGGTTGTTATTAATCTGAACAAATTGGAACATTCATATAATAAACTATATTAAAAAACTGTATATTATACAGTATAAATGAAAAAGATAAAGAAAATTATTGAAAAAGAAATACTAAATAAATAAAATAGCCATGAAATACATATTAACAAAGAAAATAGAAATCATTAATTAATTTTTAAAAATATAGTTTTTAATATATTTATTATTTAATACGAGAGAAAACAGTTAACATATTATTATTTTTTGATATAATTATTTAATAGTACGAAAAATTAAAAGTAAAGAGCCATCATAAATTGACATATGTTTAAAATTATTTTTTTATTAATATAAAATTTAATATTATATATTGTAAACATAAACCATGTTAAGACTTTTAATTCTTCCATTTTAGTTATACAAGTTTGAATAAACTAATTTCAAAGAAAACTTTTAGTTTTTTTTTTCATTTTGATCACAAAAGTTTAAATATTCTAATTTGGACAAAAAAAAATTTTTACAACTTTTTTTTTTTTAATTTTAACTATAAAAGTTTAAGCTAGAATTCTAGTTTAAGTACAAAAATTTCTTATAGTTTTTTCTTTTAATATTTTAGTCTTATTTTTCAGTTATGCTTATCGTTATATCTGCATTTGTATTTTATATTTTTGATGTTCAGTTTTACAACAGTATATGGTTTCGGATTTTACAGAAGAGTGAGTCTCTTTTTTGATGGAGTTTGAGTGTTTGACTTTTATGGTGTAGTAAATTTGCAAGTGTTATGCCAGATCCACTTTTATGACATAGTACGCGCTTTAGGATGTTACAACATAGTGCCATCCGTTGCAACATGTTTTTCTATTTGCATTATGGTATTCAGGATTGTGCCACCTCTAATAGCTTGGTCCGAGTCTACGCCCATCCCATATTTTTGTGCTTGTTTGTGTTTTTTAATTATTGTTTTGGGTTTTCAGGGATATAGGCGTTGTTTGTAACCTGAGTTTGCAATCTTGTTTTTTAATGTCTTAGTGTTTTTCATTTAAATGATAGTTATTACGACGTGTTTTAGTCTTTGCATTATAATATTTGGGATCGTGGTGGAATTCGCAACACAAAGCATACATGGGTAGAAAAATATATCGGATCATATTTTTTACCATGTGTAACGGTGAAATGAAAAGACAAGTACTTAGATTTGTTGTTACAATGTTAAACATGCTTGTGAAAAGAACCATATTTTCTTAATGTTTACTAACAATGATAAACATAAGAAATACGTAAGTGGTTCACAAGCATACAATTATCATTACATCCATCTATTAGAATGATCGATTAAGATCATATGTATTCTTAGTAAGAGAATCGAACATTTGCTCTTAACTTAAGAACAAAACCGTAGGATCTAGGTTTTTTTTTTTTTTTTTTTTTTTTTTTTTAAAAAAACTACACTAACAATTTGTGTTGTAATAGTTACCTGTACAGGTGCATCGAATGTGCCATATTGATAAGGAAACATAAAGATACATGACCCATGAATTGACGTGTGAGTTATGTGATTTTAATACATTGCTATTCAAACCATACTCTTGGTTCATTTATATCTAGATTCTTGTGAACTGATGCTCCAATCTAATATTCATACAACATAACTATTTTCAGGTCT
The DNA here is from genome assembly GCA_009363875.1 of Mikania micrantha. Lineage (NCBI taxonomy): Eukaryota > Viridiplantae > Streptophyta > Magnoliopsida > Asterales > Asteraceae > Mikania > Mikania micrantha. The sequence continues at coordinate 62,749 of SZYD01000733.1, read as the reverse complement.
AGGTTCGATTTTTTTACAGGTAGGTGTGACACACACACATGTATATATAGAAAGTTTATTATACAAATTATATGGTTTTTTTTACATGAGAAGATACTACAAGAATTCTGAGGTATTGAAGTAAGAAATCGACGATTTAGAGAATGAAATTATCATATATGTGTAACTTATCATTGTTAATTACTACTTTTTAAATGCATTTAAATTTTTATCTGAGTATATTATTGTTATACTATTAAAAAAATCAAC
>SZYD01000733.1:0-60000 GCA_009363875.1 Mikania micrantha | reverse complement strand
GGATGCTTTTGGTTGGTCTAACTTTCACTTAGTATAGGCTACAAAAGACGTAATGAAATATAATAAAATAAAAATTCTATAACACTTTACTTATTTTGAAGATAAAAAATGCTAATTTTTATGGTATATATATTTTTTCAATAAATAATATCGTACGTAAAAGTTATGAACATGTAAATAAGGTAAGAGGACTTGATAAAAAGTCAACAAAAACGATCATTACTAAAATTCCCCCAGTAACTTGATTTAATCTTAGTCGTTGATTAATGATCTAATGACTCATTATCATTTTTTGACTTTTTAGGATAAGAATTTTATTTAGTTTAACTTATTTCTATTTTATATATACATCCATAAACCCACTAACAAGTAAAAAGTAATGAACTAACTAAACCAACCAATTTATTTGTATGGTTAGTTTTTTTGGTTCTTTGTCCAACAAAGTTAGGATTTGAATCTTTTTTAGGTTTTTATTCTTTGTGAAGTGATACTTATGCTTATGACGAGATACACTCTATATGTTTATATAGAATTGTCATAATGTTTGCGATATGTTATACCTTAAAGTTTGTTTTTTCCCCTTTTTGGGTTATTTTGTTATAGCAGAGCGACAATTATGTTTATGATGGAGCGCAGTTTGGGGTTTTATGTTGGTCGACACAGTCGCTACGAAGGAGTACAATATGGTTTGACCCTGAAGTAAGACTCATTTGATGTCTTTTTGTAACTGCATGCCTTTTGATATTTGAGATCGTGGTAAACTTCTCATTACAATACGCAAACAAAAACCCCTGTTTTCGTTTAATGGGTTTACAAATTAATTTAAAAACTTTATGTTTAACATACATTATTTATATCATAAATATTTTATAGAAATTAAAAAAAAACTTTGTCAACCCAAAAAACTTTATGACCCAAACTATGCTACATGTTATCAACTTATTAAAACTTACTTGGAATCATTATAAATGACTTTGAATTGATTCAAGCAAGTTATTTCAAGTTCATAGAAATAAGTTTTGAACAAGCTATAAGTTAATTAAAACCCGAGTAGATTATAATGCTTTTTATATAGGTTTCAAATAACTTATAGTTTGCTCAAAACTAGTTAGAAATTAGCATGAGATCGTTTAGAGTTGAGCCAGATAGGTTAGTGTTGGTGGTAAAAAGAGATAAGGGAAAGGGGCATATGTTTGGGATGAAAGGTAATATGAGTATCAAATGTTTTTTTTTTGAGGATTTTTTCCCCACTTGTTTATGAATAAACAAAAAGCACCCCCGTGTGGAGGTCACGTTGACATAAATTATTACTTTAATAGCCAAACTAAACTATGCATGTAGATAGAACGAAAAATAATAGGATTCAGTAGAAAAATATAATATACATAGTCTTAAATAAATTTCATTTGTCAACCTAGTTTTAGTCCCCTACCCACTTATAATTAATTGTTGTCTAGTTGCCAATACTAAGGCTAATGATGATCACATAGATTGTGGATCGAATCTCGCAAGTCAATAAACAAACAAACAAATTTATACAATGTATTCTTACTTTTTAGTATGATCTGAGTAGGGGGGATGAAGACAAATATAACCCATATCCTAGTTGGGATAGAAGGTTGCTATAAAGAAGTTCAGTGACTTTAAATTAGCTTGTTAGTCATTTTGGCTAGCAATTGTTTATAAACCAAGTTGAGCTCATTTACAAACCAGGCTATATTGGCTCAATTTATTTACAAACCAATTAACATACAAGAAACGATCCTAGTTTGGCCTAACGACCCGTTGGTGACGGTTTTGGATCAAGTGCTCGTGTAATGTGCGATTTAGTGTCGTGTGAAGTGTACGGATACCAAAAATCATTCCCGTGAGAAAACTTACTATTTTTAGTAAGTTCCTATTTTAGGAAAGTTTCCACATTAGCCAAGTCATGCATTAAATCATATTCCGATTATTCTATCATGCATATTTATCCTAAATGAGCATGTTATCAAATAGCACGTAGTTACACATAGCCGGTTTAGCATAGTTTGCGCGTAAAAGTTTCTATATTTAGAAAGTTTCTAAAATAAACATATTTAATCAAGTCTAACAACCAACATCATCTAATATCATCATCTTAGTCCTAAATAATCCTTTAATCATGATCGTTACGATTAACATGTGACAAATCATCGACTTAGCAAAATAACGTTACTATATTTAGTAACTTATGAAAATTACACAAAATCTAGTCTCCTAACAACATAATCCTTTCAATATCATCATATAATCAACAAATAAACATGTTAGGCTCATAACATTATCATACCCATCATCAAGTTGCAAACTTGCGATAAAAAGTTACTATTTATAGTAACATTCACGAAATTCATACTTTTAACTATTCTAACAATTCCAACACATCAATATGTCATCCTATTAGTTTCTAAACATCATGTTAAACATAACATATAGATCTAAACATGCAAATGCGGTAATTTCATCAAAAATACCCATTTTGTAACATAAAAGTTTCCATATTTAGTAATAATGTAACTAGGCATGCTTTCGATCAAAATCAATACTTCTACACATTGTAATCCATCATCAATATCACTTATCATAACATTTTATTATCAAAAATCATGTATGAACACTTAGATCATTCATGCATGTAACCATATGTGCCTATTTCATAATGAAATCAACAAATACCCATTCAAACCAATAAGAATCACCATGGATCGTCACCAATATTTCAAATCAGTAACATTAACACCTAATAATAGATTCTCAAGATCAAAAACTCGAGATTAAATTGGTGGTGGTGTTGCATGTGACCAATATGGCTTGCATGTGTGCCTAGTGATGATTTTAGACAAGATTAACCATAGGAACTACCTTTCAGAGCTTTAAATCACGAAATGGGGCTTGAGTAGCTTCTGGAACAGCTCTAGGGAGGCTGGAATCGACTCAAACGCGAAGAACAAGTAGGTAGGATGTTCTTGGGGCTTCTACAAAGCTTCAATCTCCTCCAATGGCCTCCTATGACTTGGAAATGGCTTCAATGGGGCTTGCAGATCGTTCAAGGTCGAGATAAGGTGCTTCCATTCGATAGAAATCGGTGAAGGGGCGACAGGAATGATTAACATTGGTTTTATAAAGATTTTATGCGTGTTGGGGTCGTCGCGTACCGCGACAACTGTCCTAAAAACATCATCGCGTACCGCGATGATTAAAATAATCATTCTGTTCCCGAAACACGCCGCGTATCGCGATGGTGGCAGATGATCGGTCGTCGCGTACCGCAATGGTTTTCGGAGAATTCAAATTCCCCCGCCCAGGCTTCGCGTACCGCGTCTGAAAGATAAGTTTTTTTGGGGGGAAAATGAAAATGGGGTACATTATGGTGAGGACACATGTTTATTGAATGGATCCAATTATTAGAAGAAGAAAGATGTGTCATTCATACACACCTACTAAACACGATATAATTGACGTGCTTTCAATCCAACAAACAACTTGCAACTTGTAAATTCGTTTGATTAATTTAAGATAAATGATTTAAATGATCATGTTTGAGTTGGCTTTAAATTATATCCATTGAGATTAGGGTTGAAAACTTTGACATTAATAAACACACGGGTCACGTTATGGTTCAAATTCAACCCATCAACCTGCAACCTGGTAAACTATAAACTTGACACGAATGACACCTCTTGCTAGACTATGAGGTTGTTTGATAACTTCTTAATGATTGCATTAGGAGGTTACTTATGGATCGGTCAGAGACTATTACAATTTGTTTTACTAAAAAAATCTCTAAAATAGTCAATCAGTTTCCTAACTATTAAACTTTAACATCATCTAAATGATTCAAAACTATTACTAAATCAACAACTAACAAGACATTGTCTTAATGGTAACCCAAGATTCTTTTAAATGGGAAGTCTTGGGTTCAAATCCTTTCCGCAGCAAAATAGAGGCCTGAGGGGGGTCGGGGGTTTTTTCAGCGGGGTTTCCTCCTGGGGTGGTTGTGGTGGCTCATAGGAGATTTAAGTAACTAGACCTTGATAACATGCCTGTAAACAGTAGATTCACACGATTGAGACTTTCGCTGTTAAAAAAATAAATAAACATTTAATGAACCAAACACCTAGTACATCTTATCTTACTATTCTAATAAACAAAAATTATTTTTGCCACTTGTCATGTTTTTAGAATACTATTGCCACATGTCATCTTATTATTATTATTTAATTTAATTATCTTTCTTAATAAATAGTTATATTATCTCTCCTATTAAATAATTATAATAATAATCATATTATTTACCTTTTCATATTAAGAATTAAAAATAGTTTTAAATAAATTATTATTTATTTTTTAATAAAAACACATTAAAAAAGTTAATAAAATATGTACTTTTTCTAAAAATTAACTATAATATTGAGTTTTAAACAATATGATTTATATAAACAAATGATATTTTTTAGAAAAAAATGCTAAAAACGATTTTTTTAAAAAAAAACAAAAGCTATAGAAATGATAGGAAAAACTATACTTTTAGCAAAAAAAATTATATTAAGTTTTCAACGTCATTGTTTAAAAATCTCAGTTTTTACAAATTAGAAGGTCAGATACTAATTCTTTAGTTATTAGAGTTTTTAATTATCGGTCTATTACATAAAATACTTGCCTATGCTTTCGTTAATCATTTTAAACCAAAATATTAATTTCTAATTTTTAAGTTTTTATTACTAACTGTTAAATATTTTATGATCAATTCGTGTAATACACAGGTTAATAAACTAGTATTATAATAAACAAAAATCTACATTTTTTACTTGGCACATTCTAAGACCCTATTGATACTTGTCAATTTTTTATACTATCACTTAATTATCTCTTATTAAATAATAATTATATTATCTCTCACATTAAATGATTATAGTAATAAAACTAATGATATTTTTTGTCTTTTACAAATTAAAAAATAGTTTTTGATAAATTGGGTATCAAATCATTTAATTAAAAAAACATACTTTAAAAAAGTTTAAATGCTATATTTTTTTTATAACAATCAAAATTAAGAAAAATGAAATATATCAAATTCTTTTTGTAAAAAATAAAATTTTTATGAAAAACAAGTTTTATTAAATACGAGTGTTTTTCAATAATAATGAAATATAAATAGAAATTAATAAAAATAATGGTAAAAGTTGTTTTTTTGTCTTGTATGTTTAATAAAAACGTTTAATAGGGAGAGAAGTTTATTTTGTGTGAAACATTATTAATAGTTAAGTTTTAATTTAATATATATGATTAGAGTAATGAATAGGGCGGCGCGTCATGATAAGGAGCGCGTAGACCCATCTGTCGACTTGCTTCACTCATCAACTAAAAAGCTGAGAGCCTTGTCCCTCCACACATGCATCCATCCTTCCTTCACAAACAACAACCCATTTATTCAATTCAATTCTCTCTCACTACCCAGCTGTGTGTTAATTGTCTGCTTCTGCCCTTTTTTATCATCAAATTTCAAGGTACAAATGTCTTCCAACCATCCATATCCATTCGATTACCTTTTTCCGACACCCTTTTTCATTAATCATACATCATATTTGCATCTATCGACATTTTAGGTTTAAGAAATTGTGGGTTTTTGATTTCCCACCTATTAAGTTGTTATTTCATCTGTATTCGAGGTTTTTGGGTTACTTGTGATTCAATTACCTTCCTTTTTTTGTGCATCATTGCTTGATTAGACTTCCCTTTCACGGAATTACGCCAAATTGGAAAGAATTTTGGGTTTTTCGTATCTTTAGTGGAGATATTACTTGGGGTTTTGGTTTATGTTCGACTATTGGGTGGGTTCGTTTTGATTTTCAGATTTAGCTACAGATTCTGCTAGTAGATGATGCTTCTGTTAGATTCTAATTGGTTGTTTCTTTTATTTGATTCTGAATTTCTAATTTAGATAACTACCCAGAAGTTGTACATTGAAGAACATTGTCATTCATAATGAGTTTGAATCCGGTTCTTGAACAAGGGTCTGTGGTGAATTCTTGTTTGCAGTGATGGGTTGTGCTTATTCTATAGATTGTAACTGTATTGGTGATATATGTGCACCTAGAGATGCTAAATCCAAAGAAATTGATAATGCAAATGCATCTGAAATTGGTGTGTTTTCGCCTAATAAAGAAGATGATGGAGAACCAAATCAGAATCCTGAAGTAGGTATAACCAGGCTACGAAGGGTTTCTTCACAATTTCTACCTCCAGATGGGTCTAGAATTGTTGTTGTTCCAACAGGAAATTACAGACTGCAATATTCCTATCTGTCTCAAAGAGGGTATTACCCTGATGCCCTTGATAAAGCCAATCAAGATAGTTTTTGCATTCACACCCCTTTTGGGACTAACCCTAATGATCATTTCTTTGGGGTGTTTGATGGGCATGGGGAATTTGGGGCTCAATGTTCACAATTTGTGAAGCAAAAGTTATGTGAAAATTTACTTAGAAACAGCCGGTTTCATGTGGATCCGGTTGAAGCATGTCATGCTGCCTTTTTGTCCACGAACTCTCAGTTACATGCTGACGTGGATATAGATGATAGTATGAGTGGGACAACTGCAATTACTATTTTGGTCCGTGGAAAAACGCTTTATGTTGCTAATTCTGGTGATTCAAGAGCGGTTATAGCTGAAAGAAGAGGGACGGAGATTGTGGCGGTTGACTTGTCAATAGACCAGACTCCATTTCGAGAAGATGAGCTTGAAAGGGTTAAGCTTTGTGGGGCTAGGGTTCTTACTTTAGATCAGATTGAAGGTCTGAAGAATCCAGATGTACAGTGTTGGGGCACTGAAGAAGGTGATGATGGTGATCCGCCTAGGTTGTGGGTCCCAAATGGGATGTATCCGGGGACTGCTTTTACTAGAAGTATTGGTGATTCAATTGCTGAGACAATTGGTGTTGTTGCAAATCCTGAAATTGTTGCTTTGGATCTCACACCAGACCACTTGTTCTTTGTGATTGCTAGTGATGGGGTGTTTGAGTTTCTTTCTAGTCAAGCTGTGGTTGACATGGTAAGGTATCCTATTTAACAATAATTGATCTGTAAATATCATGAATTTACTACGCACGTACATTAAAGTGTTCTATTTGATGTTAAATACATATGTATTGGGGTGCATTTGCTTTGTAAGAATATTGTTATTTGTTATTTTCTTATTGTACTTGGTGGATTGTAGTATTGGGGTGCCTTTGCGCTTCTTAGCATCTTGCTAGATTGCTTGGGTAGTTGGGTGGAATTTTTTTAATATTAGTGCCGTTCAAAAAAAAAACATATATGATGATGAATAAAGGAAAAGAATGATATGCTAATGATTGCATTTAAGTCTGTTTCCATATGCGTGAAATTGTTAACTTCCTTTAGCATTGTGTATTTGTAAATTAAAAATCATATCATAAAGAAAATAGTCAAACATCTTGGAAATCTTCTTGAGAGGTTAACCAATGGCTTTACCTGGGATTCTTAGAAATATTCAAATTAGGTATGGGTTTCGGAATAAATTATGGCTGAAAATTTATGATTTTTTTTACTAGGGTTTGTGAGAGGGATATGTTGACCTAAATTTGTCCATTTTCCGAATCTTTGTTTAATTACAGTAGACCAACTTTAACTGCTTGAAAAAGGGGAAACTTTGATTAACCTAATTACATAATATGTTTCGACTGATTTGATTGTATTTAATGCTCAAATAGTAACAAAAATATCTAGAATCCTTTAGATTCATCAATATCACGTTCAAAATAATCTTTTTTAACATCTTATATACTGCAATAGGTTTCAAGCTATACGGATCCACGTGATGCTTGTGCTGCAATTGTAGCTGAATCTTATCGGCTTTGGTTGCAATACGAGACCCGGACCGATGATATCACTGTCATAGTAGTCCAAATAAGTGGACTAACTGGGGTAAGCTGCCTTAATGTTATCAAGGATAACATTTTATCATTTTTAACTTCTTGACATATTTTATTGACATTTTTTTAATTGTTTGCTATTTTAATCTGTGTTTTTATGACAGGCTCCATTTGGTCAAGCAGCCTTTTCAGGGACTGCATTAAGACCCCAATACCACAAGTTGTAGAAATGTCGGGATCAGAGTCTCCAACAACGATGAGCTGGCATGCTAAAAACCAGCGAGCACGGACCGATATATCAAAAACACGATTGCGAGCAATTGAGAGTTCTTTAGAGAATGGTCAAATGTGGGTACCACCATCTCCAGGCCATAGAAAAACTTGGGAAGAAGAAGTAAATTTCCATCACTTAAATTATTTTGCATTCTGTTTTTTAAAATTGTTTCTCGATCTTTAATAGTTTGAATTTATGTTGTTTACAGGCACACATTAAACGGGCTTTGCATGATCATTTTCTTTTCAGAAAACTCACCGACTCCCAGTGTCATGTTTTGTTAGACTGCATGCAAAGAGTTGAAGTTCAAGCAGGGGATACTGTGGTCAAACAGGTGATTTAATTTACATTATGCTTCAAATAAAATTAAACCATGATTAAACAGTTAAGTTGTTTATATACTCGTTTTAATTTATGTTGCAGGGTGGAGAGGGTGATTGTTTTTATGTTGTTGGAAGTGGTGAATTTGAGGTCTTTGCAACACAGGTGAAATTTTTTTAAAAAGAAACTTAATTATTATTCTTGGCAGATATTTTTATACATTTCTTGAAGTTAAGATACATATATGATAAATTTTTGAGATTATAAATGTCAACAGGAAGAAACAACGGGAGCTGTACCTAGGATCTTACAGCGGTACACTGCCGATAAGCTATCGTCCTTTGGTGAGCTGGCATTAATGTGAGATATATTTCATTCTGTTTTAGCTTTATCAATATTATGTCTCCTTTTATATTGCTTTAATTTTTATATTATTTTTATTTATATTTTTAACACTAGTTGTCCTTTTGATTATAGAGTTTGTTTTTGCTCTTATACAGGTACAATAAACCCCTACAAGCTTCTGTTCGGGCTGTGACAAATGGAACTCTGTGGGCCCTAAGAAGAGAAGATTTTAGAGGAATTCTTACATCAGAATTTTCAAATTTATCTTCATTGAAGTTACTCCGATCCGTTGATCTTCTCTCAAGGTTGACTATCTTACAACTCAGTCTCATTGCTGACACACTTTCAGAAGTTTCATTCTCCAATGGACAAACAATAGTCACTAAGGTAAAACTTCATTAATTCAAATCCATACCAAATTTTGACACATTCATTTACAAGCCAATTCAAGCTATGTTTTATCTCTAATGGTTTAAACATGAAATACATAAGATCTTGCTAAAAAGGAAACGGGTTAAAAGGGTTGAACACAATCTAATTGATCATTTTATTAAGAAACCAGAATATTACTAAAATAAAACATTTTTTGTAAAAATTGTTCTTGGTCAACCCAACTCAATCCACTTCAAATTTATTTATTTTGACGTGTTATATTCCTACTTATTTTACATGTTACGATGTGTGTTTGTAGGGTAATAAGCTTTTGGGACTGTATATGATCCAGAAGGGAAAAGTTAGAATTAGTTTTGACTCGTATATAAGTAGTGAAAATGCATCGAGCCTCATGTCTGATATTCAAAAACTGGATGAAGATAGTGGTGCAGAGCTGTCAATGGAGAAAAATGAGGGGAGCTATTTTGGAGAATGGACTTTGCTTGGTGAATGCATAGATTCTTTAAATATTGTTGCTTTAGGGAACGTTGTATGTGCTGTTCTAACAAAAGAAAAATTTGAGTCAGTTGTTGGTCCTTTGCCAAAGATCTTACAAGATGGATACAGGTATGTAATGATTTGGATCGTCACAACTTCATTTTGTTGAATAATAAAAAAGCTTAAGGAAATGATTTTTAGTCTAATACAAGATTTTTTTGGTTTCTATTTATAATAATACTAAAGTGGAATGAATTATCTGTTTGTTCTTAAGTTTGGTTGCATTATTCAATACGATCTGGCTATTGCCATGGAGATGTGTTTAGTGTCTGATTATACTTCATTTAACATTATTTAGGTCAAGAGAAACTTCTAGTGATTTTCCACGGGAACCAGTCAAAAGTATAGATACATCATTACTTTCAAAAGTGCAGCTCTCTGATTTGGTATGAAAACTGTACCGTGTTTTTTGTTCGTGATCATTCTCAAATGCAAGATTATGCTAAATTAATGCCTGTAATTGTTTAGGAATGGAAAACATGTTTATATTCTACAGACTGCTGTGAGATAGGGCTTGTACAACCAAAGGATTCAGGTTTGTACTTTTTCATCTCCACAAACAAAAGAAAGATTTTGAGGTCAAACAATGGAGTACACTAATAGTTGATATGACTTGGGTGTTCCTGGACAATTAAAGTCTGAGATAGCAATTGAGCAGGTTGAATAATAGGTCATCAAAATAAGTTCAGGTCGAAACCAAGTTTTTGAACCACAAATGGGCCATGTTGGTTTAACCCACAACACTTTTTTCTTCATTTTTGTAAATAGTTGACACAGATCATTATGGACAATATTATCACAAGAATAATCTAAATCTTTGAGCAACACAATCTAAGAGGTTGTATGTGTTAAAGATAAATTATTGGTGATTTTCAATCAATATATTCCATTCCCCTTTTAGGCTTGTCTTTTGATTTGACCCATTTGATCCTTTTGAAATAACAAGGTGAACTCGAATCAACCCATTCATAAGTAAATCAGTAGAAATTGTCAACTCTAGTAACCGAAGTTAACCAAAGCATGCAAACTTTGTATCGGACATTATTTATTGTTTTTTTTGCTGATAAGTTCTCTAACAATATCCAAATTTGAACTTAAGTCTAAAACATAAATCCACAAATTAGAAAACTTAAATTCCAACATTCTCATTATTTAATTTTTATTTTCCTCCTTTCTTCATTTGTGAACTCAATTTAAAATCTTTGAACTCTGTACATAGGACCTGCAAATTAAAAATGGTGAAGAGGAGGAAACAATTAGGATCGTAGCATTGTTGTAATGATAAATGTTAAACATATCCTCAATCTCTTGTTATTGTATAGGCCATTTAGTATAATAAATACTAACACACATATCTTCCTTGAACCAGAACATTTGTTTAGCTTAAAAAGATTTTCAAAACAGAAGCTCAAGAAACTCGGGAAGGAAGAACAAGTTTTAAAGGAGAAGCAACTTTTCAAAGAGTTAAGTGCCTCGAGTGGTGTGCCACAAGTGTTATGCACATGTGCTGACCGAACACACGTTGGCATACTTTTGAACACGCTTGTTTCGTGTCCCATTGCTTCCATACTTCACTCTCCACTTGATGAACCATCGGCTCGTTTCTGTGCTGCCTCTGTTGTAGTAGCCTTGGAAGAATTACACAAGGTTATATTTGCCCCCACAAATTGCTTCAATATCTCATGCAACCGTAAATTTATCTATTTGAGTGCCTTTTTTTTCTTTTTAAATTCAGGCTGGCATTCTCTACAGAGGTGTGTCACCAGAAGTTCTAATGTTTGCCCAATCAGGACATGTGCAGGTGAGGTTGATCAACCTGCTTCTGTATTATTTACAATACGTAGGGGTGGAAAGTGAGGAGGGGCAGATTGAGTTATGGGACAAAACTAATATTTTTTGTGAGGGGGGTGGTCAACCTGAAACGTTTTTCTCCCAAACTCTTGCAGATAGTTATTTCGTAATTATGATTGTAAAGTTTTTAATAATTTAACTTTTTTGAATAAAATGATTTGCAAGGTTTTTTTGCGTTATAAATTAATAGAGAGTTTCATATATTCTCTTGAAACCTTCATATAATATCATATCTGAATCCCTACAAAAAATCATAATACCAATTATACCCATTGTCAAAAATTAATGGCATTTATACCCTTCCTATAAAACTTGCCTTAGGATACAAGAGTTTGCAGTGTTCTGAGAAATTGAAGGCTATAATGGTCACATTGTAAATTGTATTTGATGGAATGGGTAAAAAGGAAAGTCTTTAGTTTACGTGTGATATTAGTTTTTTTGGTTGGCTATATATTACGTCATGCCAAATTTGCAGCAGTAAATATGATAACGTGTTTTAAAAATACAAATTGGCAGACTATCAGCTTCTTTGACCCTTCACCCAGAGTATATTTTTTTTCATCTTACCCTTTTGACCCGTGAGAAAAGATTATTCGGAACCATTCATTCATAAGTAAATGGTGTGCTTGTGTTTTGTATTTTAGCTAGTCGATTTCAGATTTGGAAAGAAGTTATCAAGTGAGAGAACATTTACAATTTGTGGAATGGTTGACTCTTTAGCTCCAGAAATTGTCCAAGCGAAAGGCCATGGCTTTGCTGCTGACTGGTAAAACATCTATCTTTATAACTAATTAATGTGTTAACAATGATTAAAAATTTATATAACTACTACTTAATACATTATAGAAGAGATTAAAAACAGGTGAAAACAATGAATTATGAATACAAATAGTACATAACTTACAGGTGGGCATTGGGAGTATTGATCTACTTCATGTTACAAAGCGAAATGCCATTTGGTTCATGGAGACAAAATGAACTTGATACCTTTGCAAAGATTGCAAAAGGACAATTTACTCTCCCAGAAACTTTCAGCCCTGAAGTTGTGGATCTCATTACCAAGGTACCGTTAAATCAATCCCTTTACTTTTTATAGATTTTAGTTTGAATTTAAGTAAGGTCAACCAAATGGCTTTAAAACTAAATATATGTTCTTTAACACTCAACAACTATCATGACCTTAAAAGTCAATTGTATCTCTTTCTCACAAACTGAGCAACAAGATCTTGATACTTGGTCAGAAACTGCTTGTTTCTTGTAAGGTTTTGAGATTGACAACTGCTTTGTCCTCAAAAGTCAAAGTCGTTTTTTTTTTTCATGACTTGAGAAGCAAACTGATATGGGTTCTTAAATTCAAGATTTGACTACTTTCACCTTGATTTCTATCTCTCTTTTTGTTAAATTTTTTTTTTTCAGGAATCCAACAAAATTTGAATTTTTGATATGTTTTGTGGCTCATTTAAATTTTCTGTTTATAAACAATTATGGGTTCTTTTTTAACAATTGTGTTCTTTTTGAACCCCTAGTTACTTGTAGTAGATGAAAACGAAAGACTTGGAAGCGAAGGCGTTGACTCTGTGAAAAGTCATAGCTGGTTTAATGGTGTCCACTGGGAAAGTGTAAAAAATGGTAGCTGCCCAGTCCCTCAGGAGATACTCAGCCGTATCGATCAATATCTTGAAACTCGTCCTGCTGACACCTCAGTACCAGTTGTTTCGACAAATGATGACGTGGATGAACTCAACACGCCAGAATGGCTCGAAGACTGGTAGAAGGGTGGGTCTTGAAGCTTTAGTCTTTGATTCAAACATAATAGCAATGAATCATTTGATCATCTTCTTGATATAAGTCTTTTGCATAAACTTTCTAAGCAGATATTATACAGAGTGTATTGATTTTCTATTCTTTTTTCAACTTCTGTAAATAGGCATATATGTGTGTATGCATGAGTTTTGCTTTAGAATTATTTATTATTTCTGAATATTTATTTTTGAATATTTATGTATTATATTTATTCTGTTTATTCTTCTGGTGTTTTTAGTTGGGTTGCATTGTTTTAAATTTAAATTTTGGTAGCAAAAATGTGGTTTCTTAAGAAAAATAATATTTTAGTGTTTAACTTGCATGTAAATATGTAATGTAAACCAATTTTCTCTGATTGAAAATAGACAGACACACAAAATGCATTTTCATGTTTACTAAAATCTGGATTTGAAGGGAATTTTATAAAATTCTTTTCTTTTATTATTTTTTTAAATGAAAAAAATTGAACAGAAAGAAAGAAATATAAATATAACGTTATAATATCTATTATTTTATTTTTCTAGCTAACTTTTATGTCACCTTTTTAGTTAGCTTATAAACATAATGGTAAATTATAACTCACTCTCCCTCCCTCCCTCCCTCCCCCAGTTTTGTAAATGCTAATTTTATGATGTTTAAATGCCCAACCTAATTTAATATATGATTTTAGGTAATTGCCAAAGTGATTTAGGACAAATGTAAATAGGGTATTGAGCTAAATTTAAATGGGTTTTAGGCTAAATATATGTCTGACTAACAAATTATGTGCTTGATTTCATACATATGTAAGCCGTTTGATCCAAATTTGGACACTTGAGCCAAAAGCTTAACTTAACATGGTTTTATTGTGAAATGGAAAAATGAAAACCGAATCTTTAATTTGATTCAATTTTAAATTGTTCATTTTCGACTCGGTTCTAAAAAGATTCCAGTTTCCTTCTATTTTCAGTTTAAAGCCGAATTTTAACTTCCCTAGGTAAATTGTCTACCTTTTTGCTAGGCAATATGCAAAACATCATCCTGCAAGACCCAAGTCAGAGAATTGACTCGTGAGTTAGGTACCTATCATAGGTGGAAGAACACGATCAAGTTAAGAAGATCAAGTTAAGAAGACTTTTATGAATTGTCATATAAATATACTCAACTAAGTAACCTCGTCTAGATAAAAGACCACATTTCTAGCGTTTTGAAAACGAGAATAATATTATTTGAGTTAGAGATGGATAAAAGTATCACAATCGATAACTGCACAGAAAGAACAAGTGATGGACAACATGGGATTGGAAATCCATATCTATATCTATCTATACTATATAATAATATAATAAATAAATGTTTTAAGAGGACACGTGTCAAGTTTTTAGACTACAAAAAAATTGGTTTTCCGCCTCTCTCTCTCCTATTTAATATTTATATGTTATCTTTTACATCATAAATAAATTCTTTATTTACTTACAAAGCATATTTGAAAACTGTTGGATCGGATTGTTTACTTCAAACAACACTTCACAAGTATATCTCTCTTACAATCTAACAGATGCGAAATATCTGTTAGAAGGATCTCTCAAACACTCAATGGTGAATAAATAATCTTTGAATAACAATAAGAACACAGGAATAAATTTCAAGCTCAAAGATATGTTTCTCTCAAAGTATTATAAGTGTTACAAGCAAAACACAAGCACACGCACCCTGGACAGGTTTACAATGAGAGGTTATATAGCCAAGGCTACAACCGTATACTCGTAGGAATACAAGTTGGGTATACTAGACAATACATAAAGTAAAGCTTATTCTAGTATGTAGAGTGTCTTAACAGGCTAAGACACTTAATTACAATCATTACAAATATAGATATTGACTTTACAAAAGACTAGCTAAATACAAAAGGCATTTAATGTTGTTGATCTTCAAGGCTTCAGATGATTTTTTGCATTTAATGCAGCCGAGGAGAAGTAAGGTGTTGTTTCTGACTCTTGGTATGTTATCTTTGTTGTTCTCAGACCAGCATGTCTGTTGTCAGTACCTTTTGTACTATAAAAGCAATCAGCTACAGTCTTTGTCAGAGGATTATCCTCGGAAGTCTGTCTTTGTCTTCAGAGGTTGCATAAGAGAATCTTCGGAAGCCTTTGATCTTCAGAAGCTTTGTTGTCTTCGGAAGTTCTAAAGCTTTATCTTTGTTAAGTGTTGGCCTTCCGAGATGCTTTGTCTTGTACAGCCTTCAGTAGGAGTTAGTTACCCTTCGGAAGCATCATTTCCGAAGAGTAACTCCTTCCTTCCGTAGGCTGTTTGTCTTTGTAGTGTCTGGTACTTAGACAAAATTGAAGTTTGGTGAGCATCAGCCTTTATTAGCTTTTACAAAAACTATATATTATGTTAGTTAAAATAAATTATTTTAAAATTTATTTATTTTAGCTGTGTAATACACATGTTTTATCCTAGTGTCTATAGGGAATTATAACATTGAGAGATCGAAAGATTAAGAAAGCTGCTCAAGCAATAATTATGGCAACATGTTGGCGTATCTAAAGAGCAAAAAATGATAAAAGGTGTTTAACTCTAAAAACCCATTCAAATTGCACGATTATTTAAAGACATCAAAACATGGTGTGTTTATTTGGGTAAAGAAACGATCTAATTTTTTTTTTAACAGTATTAGTCATACTTTTAAATTACACCAAAATACACATTGCTTTGATTTGAACCCAAGACCTCAACCCTAAAAAGCAATGTCTTTACTAAGTAAGAAGAAACGATCTAAATGGGTTAATTTGGATTGTGACAAATAAAGTAAATCTTAATATAATTTATGTTTTATTATGTTTGGTGCAAGTGTTGATTTCTTGCACCTTCCAAGATTTTTGATGTGTGAATGAAAATTTTTTTTGCTTATAAAAAACCCCCAACTCGCCACGTGTCCTACTCCTTTTAACTCCTCAACGGTATCCGTTTTTAATTGACTGCTTTAAATTCTAATGGACTCTCTTTCCCCAAAATCACACGTCCGCTAACTACACCAACACCTTCATTAGATTGCTTACACGTGTCCCCAGTTTTGTCCCCCTTCTACCTTTTCTTCCCAACAAAATCTGCTCTTCTTCACTTTTGTCAGATTTTAAAAATCAAACATGAATTCAGTCTCAAGCAATCTTCTTTCTTTTTTAGTGGAGGGCAATTTCAAATGTTTCAACTTTTGAAAAAATTCAAAAAAGAATAACAAATCTTGACTCTTGATTTTGATGTTTTAACTTTCAACCCAGAAATCGACAGATATCATCATCTTTCGTTGAGATTCGTCTTCGTAAAATCTTGATCTTGAAGGCTATTTTGTAAGAGTTTCAAAATTTCAAGAATATTTTTAAACCCCACATTTATTCTTTCATCTTATTTGGAGATTAAGGTGGGCCAATGCAACTGTCATTGGATAAAGATAATCCATTTGGGTCAGTTTCTATGCACCACTCTGTTCCAAATCGATGCATGGTTGCTTTCATCCGGTTCGCATCGAATTACTTTCATAACAATATAATGATTTCATTTAATATTTTAAAGTATTTTTTTAATTGTTTTGGGAAATAACACGCGGATGATGCGGTTACATTTAATTTGCTTACAGTTCATCTATAAATACAGGGTTCTTATGGATCTGAAACTGAATCTGTATAGGCTTTTGCATATCCGGTCTCCCTTCATTTGATTTAGAATACATTGATTCAAATCTTGTAAGTTCTTTCTTCAATTTTATGGGTTTGGTTATTTGATTTGTTGTTGAATCTTGCTACCAAATGCTCTAGAATTTGATTATTAAGAAAGGCTGGTTCTTGTCAATTTATTAATGGGTTGATTAGATCAAGATGATACTTGTCTTAATTGAATGTAAATTTTGAACCTTTGAGCCTATAACTATTGATAGATCTGCTTAATTACATGCCAAAAGATTCGATTTCAAGTCACATAATATAATCAGATTCAAAAGAGTAACTGATTCGGGTCATACAGGGGCTTCAAGAAAACTTTTTCTGATTATTGTAGCTATTTTATATGCAAATTCCTCAGGACTGATTATATGTAAGCTACAATCCAAAAGATTTGATTTTAAGTCCCATATATTCAGTTTCTGAGTGTAACTGATTTGGATTATTTAGGGGTCAATTAATTGGTCTGCAAGAAAACTTATGCTGATTATTTAGTTATTTTATATGCAAATTCTTCAGGACTGCTTGTAATGGGAGACTTGTATATCCATGGACATAGCCGGTCAATAGTGAGTACAAATGCATGCATTGCTAAATATAACCTCACATTCATGGTTTTGGATAAAAACCACTGTTGTAAAAATCTGCCTAGGCGCTAGGCGCCCGTCTACGGTCTCGATTTTGGCCTAGGCGTGGTCTATGCGGCCTAGTCAAATTTTTATTTTTTTTGACTTTTTTGACTACTTTTTTTGACTTTTTTCTGGTAAAAAGGGACCAATTTCATGTTTATTTAGACATTTCTCAACCAAAAATCCTTAATATGTCTCTGAAACATCGAATCCAGCTAATTAACATCGAAATTTATCTCTAAACTTTGAACTTAGTGTTTAAGTTTGCACTTTAAAGTACTTTATTTAGTATATTTAAGTTTATTTTTTAAATTATTTGAAGTATTATATTAAATTATTGATATTGATGTGTGTATATAATATATATTTGTAAAATTACATATAAAAATTCCAATCCGTCTAGCGCCGATTAATCCCGATTAATCCCTAGGCGGTACCTAGCGACTTCTGATAAAAACAAATCTTCCCCTTTCCTTTCATCAATTCTCATATAGTTGTCTTGACCAGGGTTACAATGATGGCTCGGGTGTTATTAGTCCTTTTGCGCCACAAGCATTGTTTGATGACATTTTTTCCCGTCTTCTGGCATTGACTTCTTACATTAGTAATCGGTTTATCCACTTTTTTGGTGAGTAATTTAGACATTTTCTGGTTTTCTGTTGTTAGTTTGCCCTTTAAATAACTATTTATATATGTTTTATGTTGTCATAGACGATATTGTTTACAGAGATGTTAGTAGATTCTCTGAAGATTTTGAGGATTTTTCTTCCTGTCAAGATCTTGGATCTTCTAGTGGGAAATTTGTTTCTTGTCCTTCTACATCCAAGACTCTTGATACGACTCTTAATATACATAAAAGGGAAACTTCTAGTCTTGAAGATCGTTCGACTATTTATTCAAGATGTGAAATGATAGAAAGGAAGTTCTTTTATGAGAGTATCCACTTCATGCTAAAAGGGTATTTAGTATTTACATTATTCTCCTTTCTTGGTATTAACTAAGACGGTGAAACTATTTACATGCTAGAAAGTTGAACAAAGCCGACTGATGGGATAGGTTGCGTAATTGGTCAAATAGGGTAGTTTTTAGTAAGGATCTAAAGGGGTTGGGTCGGGTGGGACTGGTTTGCAATCACTTTTGCTATTATTTTTCTTATGTTTAGAAATCATTAATATGTCAGATTGCAAAAACAATATTGTTAGCCTAGTAACATTATATTCTTAACATAGTGATTCTAAAGGTTTTATGCATTTGTAATTTTGTATAAACTTAAGATCAGATTCAACCCATACTTCTTAAGTCAAATCTTTTAGCTTAATATGTTAAAGATAAAACCTAACCAAATCTACCCATTTGTAGATAAATGGTTCACAATTGACACCTTTAGATGACATGCTTGTGTGAGCCCTTTTAGGGACCAATAAGTCAAATGCTTGGAAAAATCTCTTGTTAAATTATCAAGAACCATGTTGGCATGTGCTTCTTTAGGGCTGGTTAGCTATGGTCTTAAACCGACATGTTTATTTTGGTGAAACTTTTGTAAGATGTGCATTAAATTTATGACCAGTATGATTAGAGATGATTTTTCATTATCTTCCAGTTTTTACCTGCACTAGTTACTGTTATTTCATACAAATTGATGATTTTTTGCAGTTCTTTTGAAAAAAATGCAGGCTGGAACTCACGAGATTATTTGTAAAATCCACGTTGGTTCTAGCATCGGCTCCTTACCATATCTCTTCTCAATGCG
The DNA here is from genome assembly GCA_009363875.1 of Mikania micrantha. NCBI lineage: Eukaryota > Viridiplantae > Streptophyta > Magnoliopsida > Asterales > Asteraceae > Mikania > Mikania micrantha. Next base: position 40,491 of record SZYD01000733.1, on the reverse strand, counting down.
CAAAACGTGCGCAAGTTCACATGAGAAGGTATGATTATTCCACATGATTAGAAAGTTCCATAGATCTTTTAAATTAACCTTATTTACACTTTATTATTTATTTCTGGATTTTTTTCAGATTCCTATCTCGAGTACAGATTACCTTTAATGGTTCTTCCAATGACATTGGATGGATGCAACGGGATCCTAACATGGATCCAGTCAAAGATGGTTCTGCAAGATTTTTAGAACTTTTAAATGCAATAAGGTACCAACAATTTAAAAAATCTCCATTGTAGTGATAAAGTTATGGTTATTGTAATAAAATTTTCTTTTTTGTTCCTAAGGAACGGAGAGCACAAGCTACCCGGATCGTATGTGTATTTACTGATTCCTGGTAAGAAACCCTTACTTCTGTATCACTTTTTTTACTAATTATTCATTTGTTATTAACATTTAAACATAAAATTTGTGTCAATATCAGGATTATTTAGCAACCATGGTCCATTATACTTTGTTAGCACCAAGAGGTTCTTTTCAAAGATGGGTTTGGCTTGCCATATAGCAAAAATTCACAGTGAGGTATCAATTCCTGCTTTTGTACTTAATGGTCAAATAACATATAATTGTTGCCTATATTATGGTTTTGTTTACTATCACACCTAGGTTTTTTGATTTTCAACCTAGAATTCAAGAAAGTTTTTTTTATTTTATTTTTATTTTTTCTATTGTGTTGATTATGATCTTGTTCTAGTTTTTCCAAGATGTCTTGATTTTTCAATCCAAAAAATGCTGTATCATTTTCTTGATTTTCAACCTAAATATCAAGAAAGTCTATGCTTTATGTTTATATCATGACATTGCTTTTTACTCATCAATATTTGTTGTTTTTAAATCCAAAAAAGAGAGTTGTCACTTATTGATTCCCATCCTAAAGATCAAGAAAGTTTATGCTTTAGGTCTAAACTATGATCTTACTTGTGATTTTACGAAGAATAGAGTGTGGTACGTTCTTGAGTTTCAGCCTAAACTTCTAGAAAGTTTATTTCTATGTCTTAATTATGACATTGTCTTTCACCAACATTCCTTGAATACCAAGTCAAAATCAAAGTTCATCTCTTTAGTATATCAAAATATTAATTTTATTACGAGGTTATGGTTTGTACATTTTGTCGTGTTTTTTTTCCACAAGGCATCAGTGGAGTACAATTCGTTGGTATTGAAGCAATATATTGAAGAGTTATATTGGGGGTCAGGAAAACGTGTGATGTTGCTTGGTCACAGCAAGGGTGGGGTGGATGCTGCTGCTGCTTTATCGCTTTACTGGTGTGATTTGAAAGATAAAGTTGCAGGATTGGCTCTGGTGCAAAGTCCTTATGGTGGAACCCCAATTGCCTCTGATGTTATGCGTGAAGGCCAGCTTGCTGATAAAGAAACTAGGAGGATCATGGAACTGATAGTCTGCAAGATCATAAAGGTGAATGCCATTTTTTACTTTCTAGATTCAAATTGATTCCGTTTCACATGTGAATTGTGCAAGGGTTGCTTATGATTGAACAAGAATTGATGGCTATATTAATGCTTGAACACGCGCTTATGATGGTTTAATATCATATGATCACTTTCATGTCGATCATATGAAAATCTTTACATTTGGATAGTACTTTATTTGACTTTTATTTAATCAAATGTTGGTTTATGAATTATTTTTGTTACATAGGGTGACTTAAGGTCTCTTGAGGATCTAACATATGAGAAGAGAAAGCAGTTCCTGAGCCAACACAAGCTTCCGAAAGGAATACCGCTTATCTCATTTCGTTCTGAAGCAAATGTGGGACCCGGGGTTATATCGATGATGTCCCACATAGCTCACGTGGAGCTGCCTAAGATTTCCTTTTTGGGTATTGGGTCCCATGAGTCTCATGAGTTTGAGTCTGAGGGGGGACCCATTGTGAAACATCAAGTGCCAGTAGTGGTTCCTGTGTCTGCTGCAATGGCTGTGTCGGCTCTTCACCTGCAGCTTCGGTATGGGAGAAGAGTGATGGGTTAGTCACATGTCGGGATGCAGAGGTTCCTGGCTCGGTTGTGGTTAGACCCAACCAGAAACTTGATCATGCATGGATGGTCTATTCTTCATGGAATAAGAATCAATTTGGGGCTGATGCTTCTGAGATGTGTGAAGCTTTGCTAACGATGTTAGTTGAGCTTGGAAAGGAGAAGAACATGGGGATCTAGTTTTTATGTTTCCTCGTTTTCTGTTTATTGATTGTCATAGGTTTTTACTTTATTTTACGTTGTTTTTATTGTCCATTTATATATGTTTACATGAGAAGTAACATATATAGTAAAGTTTTGAAAACTCAAGTTGCTGTTTACGTAATCTTTTTAATATGCTTCTAATTATGTGAGAATTTAATTCAAGCATGGTTTTTTCAAGTATACAATATTCTGTTACCCTTTAAAAAAAGTAGGAAAAAAGAAAACCATATCTAATCGTCCAAGATCACAGGTTCACCGGTCGGAGTGGGAACCGAACCGATTGTATTTTTTTTTAATATTTCTAGGTGTGTGTGTGTGTGTGTTTTTTTTCTTCAAGAAGTTATGATGCAAATTAAGCATAAAAGGTGAGCTATAACTTTTTATTGGATGAAAACATTATGGGTTATATACAATAACAACACGTACCCAGTAAAATCTCACTTTGTGAGGTCTGGGGGGGCAGATGAATACAAACCTTACCCCTACCACAATGTCATAGAGAGGTTGCTTCATGAGAGTCCCCGGCTCAGAATTTTGTAATTATTATTATTATTATTATTATTATTATTATTATTATTATTATTATTATTATTATTATTATTATTATTATTATTATTATTATTATTATGATTCAGGTTCCTCTACAAAGGCCAAAATTCTTAAAAAGTCTTAGTTTAAAATAAAAGGGCAGTGAAGTAAATTAACAATTAGTAGGTATTTTGAAATAATTAAATCCCAAGAATTTCGCATCATATTCGAACTAATAATTTTTTTTCCTTTTTTTAAGATCTGATTGAGGTTTACGTTTTGATGTTTCTGTGTGGTGTATATCAATTTTACGATTTCAGTAATTCATATTGTAAACGACCAATGAATCATTCGAATACAAATGACGTTGATTGTATGTCTGTGTATAATTTGTTAATTTATGTCTTGGCATCTTTTAATTTCAATATTTGTATAATTACGTTGTTTTGCATCATTTTGGTGTTTATGTACATGGCGTTTCAATATTTGGATAATTACGTTGTTTTGCATCATTTTGGTGTTTATGCGTATTGGTATATGGTGTCTAACATACATGTTTATTTGGATAATTGCGTTGTTCTGCATAATTTTGGTGTTTATGGTATATAGTGTTTTAACATTTATGGTGTTTTTTAATTATATTGTGCTAATGCTTGGTGTTAAAATACATGGTGTTTTTTAAGTATATGGTGTTTGGGTATGCTTTGTTTTTTGGTTTTTGGTGTTTTTACATTATTTTGTAATATACAAAACACCAGATGATATGTGTTACCTTATTTTCAAGTATATGGTGTCACCCCATTTTTCAAGTATATGGTGTGTTTTGTTTTTGGCGTTTTTTAAGCATATGATGTTTCAGGTATGCTCTGTTTTTTGATTTTGATGTTTTTCACATGACATTTTTTTGTGTCAGTTTTGATAATATGTAAATTATAATTTGGAGATCTCATAACTACATAATGATTTTTTAAGTGATTCAATGTTGAATCATGATTTTTAGTTGTTTTATGTACAGAATTTGTGGTTTTATTATTTATTTTTATAGTGTTTTTATGGTTTTTTTTATCGTGTTTTATTTACAACAGAAATGTAGATTAACATTTCATTTATTAGATATGACGTTTAGCAAATACTTGATGTTGATAAAAAGGATATGTCATTTATATAATTTGGCGTTTAACATTCCATTTTTAGTATGGAATTGTGCAATATTTTTATGAAAAATAGTTCATAACGTAAAATAATATGAATAGTTGATGAATTAGATGTGATGTTTTATCATATAAATACTTTGTTCATGAATTATATATGGTGTTTTAACATATAAGCATATAATATAAACACCATAAAAACCTTAAACAATATAAACACCAGATTTCAACATAAACTCATAAAAAAATACCATAAATGTAAACAACATAATTTAACACCTTACTTGTTAATTTTGAGATTTATATGCTCACCCAACTAGTAGCTTTGAATTTATCTTATAAAAAACACCATAAATGGTGTTTATAGTGATTTTTAAACACCATAAGCTCCTTAAAATAAATTAAACACCATAAATCATTTTATTCTCAAACTCTTTCTAATTTTATAACATCCAACAAAATCAATTTAAAAAGACCATATTGTATAACAAATTACACAATGAATAACACCAATTGGTAAAAATACTTAAAAAAAAAAAAAATAAACCTAATAAACACCATAAACAACAAACCATTTAATTCGATCACATACTTCTAGTTTTAAATTATATTAGAAAAAACACCCTAAACAATTAAAAACTATAATCAACATATATATAATAAAAAACACCATATATAGTTTAGGTAAGGCGGATTTTTTTAAGTATATTTGAATTATATTAGACAAAACACCAATAATAAAAAACACCAAAATTTAGGTAAGACAAGTTTTTTTTAAGTATATGGCGTTTTTTAACAAAAGACTGTCAAGAATGACGTTTTAGGTATGCTCTGCTTTTTTGTTTTATGGTGTTTATTAGCGTTTTTGATATTATGGTGTTTTTCAGTTGTATGGTGTGTTTGAATCCAACTCATTCCAAGTCATTTTGAATCCAGAAGCCCTATTCACCATTATATTTTCATATTTATGGTGTGTTTTTATTTAAAATGATACTCTGTTTTTTAAATTTAGGTATTATGACGTTTAACTATATAATGGTTGTCTGATGAATTGCGTAATAACTTTTATAACACGTAAGTTAGAGTATGGTGTTTACATGACTATGGCGTTTAACAATATAACGGTTATGCTTCATCTTGAATCGATTGTTGGATGACATTGTATGCTATGGTGTTTGCTGCAGAAGGCAATTAGGTTTTCCACATCACTTTAGGAAACGACAGAGGTTGCGCGTTCTGTTTCAGTTTTAAAAATTGTAAAATTACATTTATGTCCATAAGTCACAAGCCCGCGCGTTTAAAACACCACGATATTTACAATAATGCCACCGCATAATCCAGACCGTAAAACACCAAAGATCAACGTTTAAGATTACTTCTTAGGCTTTTTATGGTTTACATCCTTTGTACAATATCCCCCCCCCCTTATTTTTATATATATATATATATATATATATATATATATATATATATATATATATATTTTTTTAGCAATATCACACAGGCTGTCAACAAAGCACCACAACATATACACACATACTTATGCTAAACAAGAAACAAACATAGGCTATGCAAGAAAAAGAAATAGGCTAACCAGCCTAGGTACACCCACCATATGACAACATAAATGAGTAGTTGAGCAAGTAAATCACCCAATGTAAGTCAAATACACAGTAACACAATAGCATACAGTACACTCCCGTAAGCAAACCGAGGGACGCACATCTAACATACCAACATGTTATACTTAAATCCTCAATATATTAGGAGATGAGTTATGAATTTACTTTTTGTTCACCCATTCTCAGTCACTCCAAAGTCATACGAGTTTCACTTAGATTTTCATCATCAATAAATACATCTCTAATTCATAAGCTTATTTACAAGTCTTTCTTATGTTTTCAACTATTTCATTATTAACCAAATTTAACCGAAACCAATCCATAACCGGAGGTTATCCGATTAATGGTTAACCGATCAATTGGTCATGGTAATGGATATGGATTTAGAATTAACCGAAGTAGCGGTTTCGGTTAAGGAAATGGCCATAAACGCATCGAACCGCAACATGCACACCCCTACCTCCCCATCCCACCGTAAAGGGTCAACAATGATGCCACCAAACACCACCAATATTCAATCTGGCATCCAAAACAAAAGAGATTTCGATGATGCAATTGTGGGGGAGATGTAAAGCAGAAAAGGGTGAAGGAAGCCGACGCGTCTGTTTCAAGGAGTCTGGTGTTGAGTACTATCTCGTTCTCTCCCGTGTTGGCTACATCAGAGATCAAGAAATTGTAGAAGTGGTGTGTGAAGGAGCAAACATCGGATCCCACCCATGGGATAAAGAGGCTGCTTCGAAGGAGTTTCTGGCTCAAAGTTATTGTTTGAAGTTAATCATCCCAACGTTTTTAACGTTATTTTCACAACAGTAAGTAAAATAATGTTAAAATTAGTGCAATTTTACTTTTGTTCCTATAAGGCCCATACATATATACATTATATGCATGCATCGTATAAAGGGCACCTTCGATGTATATTAAAATAGAAGAGTAATGTTAGATTTCGTTAAAATAAACACATAAAATATGTTGATTACTAGGAAAACAAAACCACTAAATCTTCGTTTGACACAAACATAACTGAAAAATCAAATACAACTCCAATATTTCCTCTAAAAGACGAGTTCATGAACCGAGTTAAGTACTAGCAATTGGCTATCTAAACAATAACAAGTATAACAAAAAGCACACAGTTTAAACTGTTTGTGCATATTTAAACTAATCATGTTTAAGTTAAGCGAATCAAGGTTCTGTACACTCAATTTCATAAAGAATCAAGATTTTATAGAAGCATCATACCTCATTTTCCCTTTATGTAATGGTCAACAAAAGTCATAAATCAAAAGAGGATCACCAAAGGTTTTTGCATGAGCAAGACCCCTCTGCAAAGTGATGAAACCGATTCGAATCTCTCAATACAATGGTGCGACCGATGATTCTTGAAGCAAACTTCATGAACAAATGACAATCACCACAAATTCTGATGTTCTTTAAAATTCTAATAGGTTGCCTTTGTTCAGGTTTCTTGATCAAAGCATACACAAGAGCTAATTTCTCACTATGATAACATATTGAGTGAAGCTTTTCATCATCACCAACATCATGCAACACCAGATTCTTGTTTGGAGTAAATCCAGATTTCAATAGCCTTCTTATAATACTATTCAATTCGTGATATATAGCTTCTGACTCAGGATGAGTTCGATCTTCTGACACAAACTTATGCACTTTTCCATCAATTTCTACCCAACTATATGCAGCAAACTTCTTAATCTTGTTACTGTTCATTACAGATCTCATCGTTGCCACATCTTTCCATCTACCATTAGCAGCATACATGTTGGAAAGAGTGATATACGGTTCAGCATTATATGGTTCCAACTCTATGAGTTGTTTTGCTGCAAGTTCTCCATGTTTAATGTCACCATTAAGTTTAGAAACCGACAAAAGGGTTGACCAAATGAGGCTATTAGGTTTGTAAGGCATACCTTCTATTGTTTCGACAGCTTTTTTTACACTACCTGAACGACCAAAAAGATTGATCAGACACGCATAATGATCTAAAGTCGGTAAAATCCCAAATTCTTTTGTCATCAAATAAAAGTATTGTTCTCCCCTTTCAGTAAGTCCTTCATGCATACAAGCAGAAAGAACACCAACAAAGGTAATGCTATCTGGATTTATATTTTCATTCAACATTTCTTCATAAAGTCTTAATGCCTCTATATCTTGACCATTTTGGGCATTCCCTAAAATCATGGAATTCCATGAAACAATAGATTTGGAATGCATTGTATTGAAAACCTTTCGGGCTTCAATCGGCTCACCACACTTAGAATACATGTCAACAAGGGCACTAGACACAAGGGTGTCATCTTCAACTCCCATGTGAACTGATTTTCCATGAATTGTTTGACCATAAAACAAAGAAGCCAATCGCGCGCACGAACTAATCACACTTGAGATTGTAAACTTGTCCGGCTTTACATCTCTCATTAACATATCACTAAATAACATTAACGCGTCCTCTTCCATCCCGTTTTGGACATGACCCACAATCATTGTTGTCCAAGAGATGGTGTCCTTTTTCTCAACCTCTGCAAAAAGCTTTTGTGCCTCATGTATTTGCCCCGTTTGAAATAAAGCACCAAGAACATTCGAAATTGTTACCACATCAGGTTTAAAACGAGACAACTTCATTTCATAAAAAAGTTCAATAGATTTTTCAGGCAACCCATTTTTCATATATCCTGAAATCATTGAATTCCAAGAAACCACATTCTTGTGACACGTTTGATCAAACAACCAACGCGCGGCATCAATCTCGCCACATTTGGCATACAAGTCAGTCAAAGCATTACAAACAAAACCATTGATCATCAAACCACAAGCCACAATCTTTCCATGAACTTGCTTCCCACACCCCATATCCAACACTCGTGAGCATGCGTTCAACACACTCACATAACAATACCCCGTAACCTCAATTCCTTCTTTCTGCATATTAACAAACACTTCCAAAGCCTCCCGTTCACGACCTTTTGTAGCCAAACCAGCGATCATTGTACTATATGAAACAGAATCTCGAAATGGGATGCTTTTAAAAAGCCTATGCAAGTCATCCACACACCCATCTTCGAGTAAACTTTTAACATAGCATTGTAAGTGAATATATCTCTTTGTGGCATTTTATCAAACAGATTCTGTGCATCCAAAAGTTTCCCGGAATTCGCGTACACATGAAGGAGACGATTGTGGATAAAAGTGGTTGGAGGTTCGTAGAGATTATTTTCCATGTGGGATTGTAAGCGTTTGGCTTGATGGCCTTCATTGAGTCGAACACAATCAAGAACGAGTCGTGTGTATGCTTCAGGGTTGGCATGAGTATGTCGGTAAAGGGAATCGACAGCTTCCTTAAGCTTGTATTTTGGATGCATTTATAAGATGCTTTATGCATTCAATCCAGTTTCGAAGTTTTCTTTCGTAATCCATTCCTGCTACACGATTTCATTTTACTAATCGAGTAACTCGTACATAAAAATGGGTCCAAGATAGGCCTAATCGATTATCAAATTCACATCAAATGTTTGTAAAAATGCTTGAGTGGTAAGTTCGTTTAGGGGCTGTTTAGTACGTCTGAATCATTAAGTACAGAATGGTTAAGATGTCTGAATGGTTAAGAGGGTTTTAACCGATTCGGTACTTAATGGTTCAGAGGGTCTCAACAGGTGGTCTGAACCATTAAGTGTTGAATCGGTTAAGACTGTTAGGTTCACGTCAGAATGGAAGATAAAAAATACTTCTTTTATTTTAAAACCCTAGAAAATCAAACAAGCCGTTGACCTCACCACATGGTTGTTGTCTTGTTTATAAAAATCATATAAGTTCATATAAAAATATGGATAAAATGAATCTTATATGGGTTGAAAACTGTTTTAGGCTACTACAATTCATAGTTAAACATAAAATTTGAATGTATTTAGAAATTGGTTACTTCAGACAATAACAACTCAAAAAGTTGTTGCACTAAATTGAGATTTTAATAGAAATTGATAAAAATGATAAATTAAGTGAATATGATTTTAAATAAGAGCGGATGATACTAGTCTTCCTATACTAATAATTGATTCTATAAAATACCACATGGCATTATCTTATTATTTCAAAATAAATATTTATTTTTTAATTTAAATATGAAAACTTTAATTGTAATTAATAACATATATTGTTTACATAAATACACTGATTCATATTATTCATTTTATCTTACTATTATAATAAACCAACATATTTGTTTGCCACTTGTTAAAATTTTAAACAAACATTGTCACATGTCATTTTTTAATCAATATACTCAATTATCTCTCTTATTAATTAATTATACTCTCTCATATTAAATAATAATATTAATAGTAATGATGAAAAAATAATATTATTTACCTTTTTATATGCAAAATAGTTTTTAATTAAAATCGAATCCTTTTATTAGAAAGCACAATTAAATAATTCTATAAAATATAAAAAAAATCAAAGTATTTTAAAAAAAAATTTTGAAAAAAAATCCATTTTCTTAACAAATGATTTTTTTTTGAAAAATAAAATAATCATTAAATTAGAGTTTTAAAAAAGTGATATTTGTATAAATGATGTTTATTAATTTTCTAAAAACCAAAGTAATACAATTGTTAGAAAAGTTACATTTTTTGTCCTTTATGTTATAATATTTTCAAATTAGCTCATTCAACCTTAAAAATTACATAAATTATAACTTATATTCTTCATTTACAAAAATTAGATTTTGACATGATATGAACTAAAGTTTTCATGTTAATTAGTTCAATGATATCAATTTTTACAAATCAAGAAGATCATCAATTATTTTTTTAGTTATTTAATTTTTTAATTGTTATTTTATTAGTTAACGTACTTATCAATATGTAAATTAATAATTTTATAATTTCTTAAATATATTATTAACTATTTACTATTTTATATTAAATCCGTGTAATACATGGGATATAATTTAGTTAATAATATGATAATAATTATCATCTATGTTTAATGTTGTACATACACACACATATACATACGCACATATTATGAACATTTTTAAAAATTTTTTAATATAAAGATGTATAACTGCTATTATTATTTTAATTATATAAATTTTTGAATACATAATTAAAAAATCACATAATTCTTATTCACAAACCCGTGTAATACATGAGTCTATAACCTAGTTGATAATATACACCTATTTGGGTGTGTTATTAGTATTTAATATACTTGAAAATAGGTAGAACATGTAATAAAACTAACAAATCAAAATGAGGAATTTAATACAAATGTGAAAATTAGAGTCCTAGTATGCAAAATGAATTGTAAATGAAATATGAATGTTAAACGTGTGTATGTTACACAAATTGTATATATAGGAGACGATAGTTTAAGTGGAACTCATAAACTCAAAAAATGGTTTAGAGGGTTTAGCTCTCCTATGGGCAAAGGTAAGTCTCCTGCCCCGGTTGGTTTGCATAACATGTAAAGTGATAAATGTGAATTTATATTACGAAATGTGTTGTATATTGAAATAAATTCTTGATATTATGTGGTGGTGGTGTTTAGATGATTGCATACTACGTTTGTGTATCATTGTAAACTGTTGATACATGATTGAATGCATTTCGATGAAAAATGACCTATTGAGGGATGCATACATGTGTCATGTGAAATTGATAGATGAGCATGACTATGTTGAGGGATGCATTTACCACTTGCATGGACGAAGCTTTTAAGGGGCCTGGGGTGCCCCAGCCCCCCTGTTTTTTGCTCAGAAGAGTCGATATAATGGTATTTCGTCAGAAAATCCTTCGGTTCTAAATTTTTCTTCATAATAATCCTTCGGCCCCCTCCGTTTTCATCCTAAAAATCCTTCGGCCCCCTCCGTTTTCTTCATAAAAATCTTCCGGCCCCCTTCAACTTTTTTTCCAAACTCCGTCACTGGTCCACTTGTATGATAACTTAAGAATGTGAATATACCATTATATGTTGATGTGTAAGGATAATCCACAAGTGTGTGGACATTCATCCATGATTCTATATTATAAGCTGATTTCATATGTGAATACGTGGTAGTGTGCTTGAACATGTATTGCTTAGAAATGGCATGTTAACTGGATGATTAACGTTAGTGTTAATATCTATGTTAGTGTCAATGTGTTTGGCATTATAACAAATATAGAGAGTTCAGGTAAAAACGACCCGTTAGCAAAGTTTCAACTTTGCTATTTGCAAATATATCTTACTACTAATATAATAGATATAAGTGAGAGATTGAGGGATTGTCTTAATTTTAAGCAAAGTACAAGTGAGGGAGCTTTAGTTACAAGTGATTAATGCACCAATGACCTTAAAACTCTTCTCCTTACCATATGTCGAAGACTTCTCTGGTTACCTACTTTCCCATCTCCCTCAAGAATATTTGCCATATTCGTCTTCTACATACCAGAAGAAGATATCGCCAATGCTGTTAATATCTTGTTTATGAGTTTGTTTCTTTATTCGGAATCTCTCAACCGGATGCGATTTGTCAACCCCTAAAACACTCGGAAGATCGAAGATAGCCTGCCTATTCGTTTCTGAAACCTTCATAAACGAAAGAGGAACAAATGGCTCCAAATTCAAAATTCAAAAATTTTGATTTCACCTTTATTCAATTTAACCCCCTCCTGGTATTTAATTTTGTATGTATGTTTAGTTGGTTATATTCAATTTGTCTTTCATTATGTCAGCAAACCAGCTACTGCAAAAGCTCCAACACCGGAAGTGGATGCCAAGAAATCAAAGAAGAAAAACAAGAAAGCAAAAGATAAACAAGTAGGTGCTAACGTTAACAATGTTGGAGTGCAGAAGGAGGAAACCAATTAAGAGCAAAACCCTGAAAAGTAAGTCGTTTCTTTATCTTTTTTCTTCATTCAGTGGTCATGTGTTATAATTAATTACATAAGTAGGTCTTAATTGTTTCTTACATCTTTAGTAATGTGATCATGCATTATAAATAAGTTGAAGTACACTAATTCTTTATTGAATATATTCAAAAGGGCATCTTTGGTAAAAGACAAGAAGAACAAACAGCAAGAGAATACACTTGTTGCTAAAGTAACTGGATCAGCTACTGATCGAAGCTAAACCAAATCAAGTTAGAAATTTTCCAAATGGATTAGTAATTGAGGAAATTCAAATGGGTAAACCAAAATGGAAAACGAGCAGATCCTGGAAAAAAGGTGAGTCGAAATAATCAGATCTTATGTGCAAGACACAAAGATCATAAATTGACCCATTTTCTTATGCATGGCTGGTTTTGGTGAACATGTCAAATAAAAATTGCTAAAATGGGAATGGGCCATTTTTGACATATAAACCTCATATCTTTTATTAGAAAATGATTAAGCTTGTGTAAGAAAATCTTTTTGTAGGCATATTTGGCATGTTAGTTATCCATAAAACTTGCAAAAATGTATTTTGGGTGAACTTACCCAGCCCCATGTGCTGCAGTGGTGCTACAAGAACTGGCTTACCATATAGCCACTTCTAATATGCATTGAAAACATATGAAATTCAACATACATGCAAACTGTGTAATTCTGTAATTAAGTTATATCTGTTTTTCTAAACTAAATAGGAAATCATTTTTTTTCTCATCAGATCAGTATGCATTACATTGGCAAGCTGAAGAAGAATGGGAAAATATTTGACTCCCATATTGGAAAGGCACCTTTCAAGCTTCGCCTAGGTACACCTTTGTAATAAGCTGGCATTCTTAAGTCTTAAATGATATGGTATTATCGTTAAAGGTAGTCTGTCTATTTTTACCTTCCATTTTTCAAGATACATGAGTCCGCAATCTACTAATTATGCGTGGACAATGTTTAATTTAGGCATGCGTGTTGTGGACAAGAGAAGACTAACAATTCCTCCAGCCATGGGGTATCATCTTATTCTAATGTTTTTTTGTTCATGTTATTTGGGTGTTAAGATGTGCATTATTGATTATCCAATTATTGTTGCTTTATAAAATGACAATCAGTTTATAGTTCTTATATAAAGTTATTATTTGGTTTATAAGAAATATCCCGATTACTTTTTTGTGCCCCTCTTTTTTGCCCTCAATTTCATTATGATACTATATCAATCAATCAACGTACTCAGTATATCCCGCCATTAGCATGCTAAGTCAGGGTCTGAGGAGGGTGAGATGTAGACAGCCTTACCCCTACCCCGTAGGGGTAGAGAGGCTGCTTCCAGTGAGACCCTCGGCTCATGATGCTTGATCAACCGTCCGAAATGATTTTAACGTTATTTTCACTGAATAAGTAAAATAACGTTAAAATTAGTGCAATTTTACTTTTGCCCCTCAAGAGCTGTTGACACATATATACATTATATGTGCGCACCGCTAACGGGGCTTTTCATTATGATACTATGTAAGAATATTATGGCTATATGTAATACTTTATACAATAATCAGAATTTGCCAAACACACAAGCAACTGATTATCCTATTAGTACAGCTTCAAATCCAAAAATATCATCATCTACAACACCTTTGACTAAATCTGATTATCTGATTGAGATTATCATGTTTGAAACACACATTTAAACACATTCTAGGTAGGGGTAATGTTTGCCCTTATCTTTCCCTCCCTCCCTCCGTCCCAAATCCCACTCAAAATGAGATTTTACTAGGTATGTTATTGTTGTATTTAAACACCTCAAATTTCTTTGAATATGGTTTGAATATTTGTTGTTAGTAGTATATAAGAAGCTTGATTCTATTTGTTCAGGTATGGTGCTAAAGGTGCTGGTTCCGCTATACCACCCAATTCAAGGCAGGTCTTTGATGTTGAACTGATGGATGTGAATTAGCTGCAGACAAGAACCACGGTATGTACTTTGCTTTTTGTCTGTGGTGCCAGTTTTGAACATGAATCTTAAATCTTGTAATTTGATACATCAAATGATGAGGTTTTGTTTTTCATTTGATTTTTTTGTTTTATATTCATTGTTAAAATTTTCAATGATGAATGCTTTTGATTGAAACTTGAATTTTGTTGTGTATTATGCATTTTCAAATGCAATTTTGTCTAAAGGATCAAATGCGAAGGAAATCTTGCAGCGTAAGATAAAATTCTCTAAAAATATTGGTAGGTCAAATGCTTGGGCCTTGGGTGCTACTGGTGTTGTGATTAGGTTTGTTGGTGTTGTTGAAGCAGTAACTAGGTAAATGACATTTTAAATTAAGCATGTTATAAATACAAACAATGATATATTGTTAAGTTATTGATAGTTGTACTATGTGCTTTCATGGTGATGAATGAAGCTTCATTGGCTAAATTTGACAAGATGTTGAAGCTGCATGGGAACCACCGGTTGGATTTCAATAACTTTCAAGCCCTTTTTATATATTATTTTGTGGAAGATCAAATTGATCCAATTTCAAAGCCACTTGTTCTGTAGTAGGTAAAAAAATGAAACTTGTTGAAAAATGATAGATAGTAAATATGATCATGGCAAATTCAAGTTAATTTTGTGAAAAATTTAGTATTTGCATAGTTTATAAGGTTTCCTTATGGAGGTGGTAGTTATTATTTGTAACATTAAGCTCAAATTATGATGCTTTCTTAACATAAAGTAGTAAAATTGATGATTTTGTGCCCAAGTCTCTCTAACTTGTGCTCAAATTCGTGTGTTAAGTTATCACTCAAATTCTCTTAGAATTGATGATATTTGGTAATTTATGATCGTGCTAAATTATTAGCCGCAGTATCTTGAATAATGATGTTTTGGTAACCAAGAAATTAGTAGCTTAGATGATTGATACTATGTTATGGTTTTTTTATCATTAGACTATTATGTTAATAGTTTATATTTTGAAATCATATATAATGCATTTAGTTATTTGTAATAAACTTATGAATTTGGCAAATTGTGTTGCCAGGTGACTGATTATTTCAAAAGACTAAGATTATAGAATTTGAACCTTTGGTTTTACCATATCTACTCAATTTCTTGTCAAGGCAAGCCCTTTACAAGTATTGGTTTTTGGGAAGTGATATTTGCGGTATTCAAAACTTATTTTTTCTATGTTAATTTGCAACAATTTTACAAATTCATTTCTTCTCATATTCAATATTCTATAATACTCATGGTATAAATATACTCTTTTTAATTGAGATTTTTAATAGTCTTTTATTTAATCCTACCCATATATAATTGAGATATGTGTAATATTCATGGAATAAATATACCATACCGATACCGATGTTAAGAATAAGAAAATGAACAGAAATATTATATATTATATCACTAGATCATTAATTAACTAACATAAAACATGTAATAAATTGTAGATTTCACTACCGTCGCATCGCGCGGGTTTCCTGCTAGTTTATATTGATTGATAAAGTTAAAAGAATACATAAAGTATTTTATGTTGAACTTTTTTTTTCCTTTGAATTAACTCAATGTATCTTTGTATTCAGAGAATACAATGGCAAAAAAAATCACCCAATGATTACGAATAATTCATCAATACAATACACTCTATGATGCTATAATGACAACCTTCTGTATAAGATAAAGATAAAAATGCATCTAATCGTAATAACTCTTTCGCTATCCAATCGTCAAAAAATAAAGATGATAACAAGGTTATAACAATTGTCAAGCTATTTTTTTATAGAAAAGACAAATATGTCATTTACATCACTAAAATAAAGATTATCGATTTATCGTCCTATTTTTTATATCCTCAATAACTTGTATATATTATGATTTAAAAAATTATATAATTCAATTCATCATATTTTCTCTTTAATTCTTTTATCATCTCAATTTTTTAACAAACGACTGTGTTTACAATGATGTAACAAATACAAACAAACAAAAGTAAAAGTACATCAAAATATGTAACATCTATCTATACTAATAAATTAAAATAAAATATGACACATGTCACTTTTCTAAACTATTCTTATAAAAATTTTATCGCCTCTCTCTCCTATTAAATGCACCCATATTAAATAATAATATTAAATATAAATATACTTTTATACATTTTTAAATTAAAAAAAATTTTAAAGCATTAAAAAATATATTAATTTTAAAAGAGTACATTTTTTTAAAATCCAAATTATTATGAAATATAAAATATTCAATAATTGTTTTTCAAAACGAAATATTCAAAAACAAACTTTAATAAACTTAGTGTTTAAATAAATAATATTATTATATTATTACTATATATATTAAACTATATAAACTAATAATCATATTATTATTGACTATTTATTATTTTTTTATTTAACTCCGTGTAATACACGGAGTATTGACCTAGTTTCACAATAAATCAATTAAACATTGTACCACAATCAAAGGAACAATTTACACTCCAATAAAAAGTGAAAGTACATTAAGTAATATTTACACCACAATCAAAGTAAAAAAAATTAGGCGTTTGCATGAAACCGAAAAAATTGACCCAAAACCCAAAAACCGTAAAATCCAAACCAAAATAACCAAAACTAAATAAAAAAACCGACGGACTTACTATAAGTTTTCTAAGAAACCGAAAGTTTGGGTTTGATTTACCTAAAATAAATACCAAAAAAACCGAATGCATACGTGTGTATGTATTTCAAAATTTTTATTATACCAAAAACACAAATTATTTTTACTAAATTTAAAGATTTTTATATATAATTTTGAATGTTAAGTAGCGTAGTACTTCAAATAGTTTAAAGAGATAAACACCAAAAAAACTGAAATTTCAGTTTTAGGTTTGAATTAAGCAAAAAACCGACTCATGGACACCCCTAGTAACTATTACATCACAAGTAAAATTACCTCATAATATATAATCTCTCCCAAACAAATTAACATTGCATCACAATCAAAGGGAACATTTATCCCATAAAAAAAATTAAAAATAATCTATCCATTGACTTTAATATGCAATAACATAAATTGATATTACATCAATGTACAAGAATTTTACATTAATGTAATTGAAGGTAGCACATTTATATTTATTAATAGGTATTACATTATTCAAATCATTTTTTTTGGAACAATCATATAATACTACTCATACTTTTAAACTACAATCTAATATTTCATTTTTGTTTGGATTTGAATCTAAGACCTTCTTTATAAGAGACAATGTCTTTACCAATTGAATTAGTCTCACATTGACACGGTATTGTAATCACTTGAAACCTAAATAATCTTAAAAGCATCCCAAAATCGATTTCAAATATCTAAATCACATGCTTCATTCACATCATTGGGAATGAAAGTGATCAATAATGGTTAAAAAAAAAAAAGGCATGCCATAGAAGTTTTGATTAACAAGTAGGTGTAAATAAATAAAGTCGGCTTGTGAAATACTCGGTTGTGGATCTGTAAAAAGCTCAAATGAGCCGATCTTAGACGAGCCTGAGCCTATAAATATTGCACGTTTAGTTATCGAGCCCGAGCTTTACATATCGAGCTCCAGACGTATCGTGAGCCTAAACGAACTTTTTATTAATATAATTTTTATTTATTTTATTGGTGTATACATATAAAATTAATTATTTTGTATATAAAATTACGATAAATATAATTAAATTATATATTTCATGTTAATTTGTAAAGTATCATTATAAATATCTTTTAAATTAGTATTTAAAATAAATAATTTGAATAAGTAAAAAAATAAACAAGCCGACCCATGCCGAAATCGAGCTAAAAAATTTTCTGACAAACTTTAAAAGCTTAGGCTTGGCTCATTTACCCCTATGTTTCCTAATTATAACATAAATTTGAGAAATTAATTTTTACTTGGTCATGGTGTTATGGAAGTGACTATAAATTGTGTTCAAAGAGTATTTAAATCTAGCAAATGATTGGACCAGAAATTGATTAAACCACAAAAAGTTTAAATTGATTATCTTGACCAGATTATAAAATAAACTAGAATCCATATTTTTTTTTATCTGCTTCAACATTAACGGGTTAAACAAATTTATGATGATAAACTCTATTCTTAAAATTTCTCTTCATATTTCTTTAATTGTGATTATGTCATTATTCAAACAATTAATCAATAAACCTAAAGGTTGTGGTGATTCCTAAAAGATTTTTAGAAAAACTGAAACCTATCATACGTTATATATTATATAGAGAGAAATTGAATTGACGTGAACATATACCATCATGTTCGTGTATGTTGAAGGTTGAGTTATTTACACATTTAACTTTTTTTAATTTTAACACACCAATGACCATATAAGTTTCGTATAGGCCTATACGATGCGTATAGCTCACTCTCACACCCAATGATTCGACAATGATTGACCACGTATACGCCATATATAGGACTTATACGACGCGTATAGACCTATACTAAGCGTATACGCCTCCCATAATTGACACTGAAAAATTCTGACAAACAAAGGTTGTCCCCTATACATCTCGACATCTCCCATATATTAATATAAGGCGTATAGAACGTGTGAATAACTCATTTTGAATGAAACATTTCTTCTAGCTTTTAGTGACATGCACTACCCTCTTTTCATTTCCTTCTAATCTTTCATCCAAGTACAAAATAAAAATAATTTACTAATTATTATTGTTATTATTATTTATAAAAAAGTTAAAGCAATAATAAATAAATAAAGTTGTATAGAAATACAATGATGTTACATGTTATTTTTCTTGAATTTCAAATACAAAATGAAGCATCAAAACTGGTGGGTGTGGGTCCCGGCGTTGAAACCCATAAGCAGACGCGTGGATTATCGAAGTACCCGTTTGCATCACCGCGTTGGGTTTACTCTTTCAACAGTCGTCTCATGATCACATCTCAACTGTAACACATTAAAAACCAAAACCATAACCAAAAAACGAAACTTCAACATCATTCATTCTTCAAACTTAAGCAAGAATCATTCCAATTTTTAAACCATAATTCACTTCCATTTCTTTGGGTTTGCTGTAAATTTTGGATCAAAATCCCTCATACAACTCAATTGACGCTTGAATTTTGATCCAAACCAACCACCCTTTAATCTTTTTGAGTTTTTGGTACCCACCGATCATCGATTTTGTTAAATTAACAGGTAATCGGAGAATCCAGCGCCGCTGTCATGCCAATTGAGAACAACGCCGGTTTTATGATCCCGGTATTGTCCTCTAACAATCTATCCGACCCGTTTGGCCAACTGGGTCTGGATCTATCCGACTCCGAGCTTCGGGAAACGGCTTATGAGATCTTTGTCGGGGCTTGCCGGAGCTCCGGTGGAAGTAGGCCGTTGACTTATGTGTCTCAGTCGTCCGGTAGGTCATCTGATCGGGCTTCGTCGTTGCCGTCGCTGCAGAGGTCACTGACGTTGACGACGGCCAGTAAGGTGAAGAAGGCCTTGGGTATCAAGTCGAAAAAGAAGAACACTGTTTCGGAGTCGAATGGTTCATCGGCGACGGAGAATAGTCCGGCGACGGTGGGTGAGCTGATGAGGGTTCAAATGAGAATCCCGGAGCAAGTTGATTCTAGGGTTAGGCGTGCGTTGTTACGAATTGCTGCTGGACAGGTAATCAAGTTCATCATTTTATAAATTTTAGCTTGTTTCTTCACTTTTCAAGATTAGGGTTTTGTAAATTTGTGAAGAACACACTGATTTGTGACTCTGATTCTTGCAGTTTCTCTATTGTTTATGAATTTATAACTTGTTTTGATTGTTTACAAGCTAATATACCCTAAATTGCAATCTTTAATTTAACATCTTACCAAAATGGCAAAATGTGCATCAAAATATTAACATTTGTGCTTGTGAAGATCATGAGACCCTAATTACAAATAATTTGCAGCTTGGCAGGCGAATTGAGTCAATAGTTCTACCCGTAGAGCTTTTACATCAACTTAAATCTTCTGATTTCCCAACACAACGAGAATATGAAATATGGCAGAAAAGAATCTTGAAGGTACTTGAGGCAGGACTGTTACTCCACCCAAAACTACCTCTAGACAGAAAGGACTCAGCTGCTCAACAACTTAGGCAGATCATCCATGGGGCCCGTGAAAGATCCATGGAGACCGGGAGACATAGTGAAACGGTTCAAACCCTACGGACTGTCACAATGCAGCTTGCTTGTCGGTCAGTTGACGATTATGCCCCTGACATGTGTCATTGGGCGGATGGGATCCCACTGAATCTTCGGCTCTACCAAGTTCTTCTTGAAGCTCTTTTTGATGTTGAAGAGCCAACATCCATGATTGAAGAGGTTGATGAGGTGTTAGAACTCGTAAAAAAGACATGGGGTATTTTGGGAATTGACCAAAGGTTCCATAATCTTATTTTTTCATGGGTTTTATTTAACCATTATGTATCAATGGGTCAAGTTGAGAATGATTTTCTATTTGCTGCTGATAACTTATTGCAAGAAGTCAAAAAAGATGCAAAGTTAACTTTGGATTCAGGATATTCCAAGATTTTGTGTTTGACAATGAAATCGATGTTAGAGTGGGCCGAAAGAGGGCTTTTAGCTTACCATGAATCGTTTTACAGGGGTAATATCGACTTAATGCAAAGTATTCTCTCTCTTGGGTTGTCTGCAGCTACCATACTGGCTGAAGAAAATCCTCATGAGAATAGTAGAAGGAATATCATTGATATTGCATATGCCAAAGTTGACATTTATATCAGGTCATCAATGCGCAAGGCTTTCAGTCAGGCAAGTTTTGACCCTTTCCATTTATCAGGTTTCCATTTGATAAAATAAAACATGTGGTGAACTTATCAATTCATTCTGAATATAAGTTCTATTCATTTATGTTATTCTAGTTTGTGCTTGTGGGTGTAGATATATTCACATAGGTATATGCTTAGATAGATAGATATGTTTGACTAAGCACATAGTGTTTATTGGTTTGTTACATGTGTAAAACTCTTTCAGAATTACAAAAATGGAGTGTTTTGTGCTTTTATCAACAACTACTATTACTTACTAATGAGAAAGGATGTTATATTGGACTGAGACGCTGCTGAAAAAGGAATTTATTTTGGGTAAAAAGACAAAAGAAATGCTAATCGTGTATTCGTGTGCATTCTGCAAAATTTATAATCCTCATCACAATGTCGTGAATGTATCAAATTGTGATAGAAGAGAAAGATCAAAGAATTAGAGATGACACAATGGGCTGGGCAGACGGATTGGTAACAGGCCTAATAGGGTTTTTGATGGAGCTGGTCTTCCTCTTAGCATGGGTCGAAATGGGTCGGCTGGACAGGGTTGACCCAGAAGCTTTTTTTGTGGTCTCTTTTTTAAACCTCATAATAAATAACAGATGTTTATGTTATGATTATAAACAAAAAATGATTACAAAAATAATCTTACTCCTTGGATAAACGGAGGTTATATGCATTAAAACTAGAATTTGGAATTTTTTAACTTGTTTGACACGTTCCCTTTCATGTATGACCTGCTGAGTATTAACATAACCAAATCATAACTACATGGATCGAAATCGCGTGTTATGTTTGTCTACAGAAACTCACTCTTCATTCAATCTATTTTATTCAGGAAAGCGAGAAAGTCCGGATAAGCCGAAAGTCAGCAAAAGGTCAACTAAATCATCTTCCAGCACTATGCACACTTGCACAAGATGTTACTGACCTGGCATTTACTGAAAAGGAGATTTACAGTCCAATATTACAAAGATGGCATCCTCTTGCAGTTGGTGTAGCAGTAGCAACTCTCCATTCTTCTTTTGGACAAGAAGTACAAAAATTTGTTTCAGGGATCAAAGAGTTGACCCCTGATGTTATACAAGTGTTGATAGCAGCCGATAAGTTGGAAAAAGATTTAGTACAGATGGCGGTGGAAGACTCGGTCAACAGTGATGATGGTGGGAAGTCGATTATTCAAGAGATGGCTCCTTATGAAGCTGAAGCTGTAATAGCAGATTTGGTCAAATCTTGGATA
The DNA here is from genome assembly GCA_009363875.1 of Mikania micrantha. NCBI lineage: Eukaryota > Viridiplantae > Streptophyta > Magnoliopsida > Asterales > Asteraceae > Mikania > Mikania micrantha. The sequence goes on along the minus strand of SZYD01000733.1, from coordinate 17,987 downwards.
AAGACTCGAGTTAAAAGACTTGAAGAATGGGTTGATAGAAATTTGCAGCAAGAGGTAGGCTTCTCACCCTTGTGTTTTTCTTTGTTGTGTCTTTTGTCTTTCCAAGTATCCAAAACATTGGTGGCAAAATGGACTGCTTAGGTGTGTAAAAAAAGTAAATTTTATACTGGCCTTGGGAAACCAAAATGTAGAGTAAATTGCACTTTTGGTCCTTTATGTTTACACAAAATTTCAGAGATAGTCCTTTATGTTTCAAAATGTCAAAATCAGTCCTTTAAGTTTTCAAATTTTGCAAACTCGGTCCTTTCTCCATTAACGCTGTTAAGTACTAACAGAATAAAGGACCATATCTGAAAATTTATGTAAACATAAAGGACCAAAAGTGATGATTTTTTTTTGACATTTATGCCCCTATTCTGTTAATACTTAATGGCGTTAACGGAGAAAGGACCGAGTTTGCAAAATTTGAAAACTTAAAGGACTGTTTTTGACATTATGAAACATAAAGGACTATCTCTGAAATTTTGTGTAAACATAAAGGACCAAAAGTACAATTTACTCCAAAATGTATTTGTCTTGAATGATGGTAAATGGACAAAAATGCCCTCACGTGCAGCGCACGAGGGACATTTTAACAGAAAATTCAAATGCCATTGGCCTTAGGAGCGTTACCACAAAATTATACAAAATTAGACATGCAGTAGCAAGAAAAATAATCTAGGACTAAACTGGCAAATATCATATATATATAAACTTAGGGGCAAAAAAAGCGCTTAATTCCAAATATCAATAACGTGTGTCTCTATTTAACACTTAAATTATTTCTCTTCTGTCCCAAAAAAATGAAAATATATGACCTCAGTTTTAGTTAGTCCTAAGGTACGTCACATTTCTTCTTCTGGGAATATATCTTTCAAATCTCTCTATTTGATTATCATTTCTTCATTTCAGCATTTACCATTACGAGAGATTTTTAATGGTCCACAAGTTTTCTGAGTTTTGTTTTATTGAGGGGTATTTTAGGTATTCAATCATTAGTCAAAGGCTTCAAATAAACTTCAATCATTATGAAAATTCTTCAGTTGAGGTTGATATAATATACATAATAATCATAATTTAACCAATAAATAAGATACTAACATGATGTTTAAATCTAGTAGCATGACTTGTTGCAACTATATTTAGACGATATACTAACAAGAAAAAAAGCAAAAATGTTATTTAGGATGTATATTTAGAGGGAGGCAAAATGCAATATGGTTATGATTTTCTCAATTTTAATATAGCATAAAACATCAAATTCAGGATCTATGTGTATTTTATCGCTTATTAAATGATCACTGCGTGAGTATTTTATATGTTTCTCAGTATACACTCCCTCGTTTGTTTGCAATTATAGGTATGGAACCCAAAAGCAAACAGAGAACTATTTGCTCCTTCAGCAGTGGAGGTTCTAAGAACCATTGATGAAACTTTGGAAGCATTCTTTTTATTGCCAATTCCAATGCATCCTGATTTGCTTCCTGAACTAATGAGAAGTCTTGATACATGTCTACAAGATTACATATTAAAGGCAAAATCCGGTTGTGGTAAGTATGATATGCACTTGTTGATCATAATTTTGCTAAAATTTAAAAAATGGATGCATTGGGTGATCACTCGAAATGGGCTGGGTTGCCTTGAAGAAATTTTCTTTCGGAATATATTTGAATTTTTGTTTAACAATTTACATGTCAAATATAAAATGACAATATGATAGTTCCAATAAAATGATTTAGGAGGTTTTGAGAATTAAACATACATGTGTTGTGACTTTCAAGCTAAAGTTTTTTATTTTTCTCATTTCATAAAGCATAATCTAAATCGACCCATTTTTAAGCGAAGAGGTCAAGTTTGTTTGTCAACTCTAACAATTATGATTATCTAATTTTCTTATATTTTCTTGAAATAACAATCTGTATTCTTGTTATATAGGATCTCGAAGCTCTTTTCTTCCAATATTGCCCCCGTTGACCCGATGTAAAGGTGGGTCAAAACTCAACAGTGTATTCAAGAAAAAAGATCGGTCACAAATACTTCAACGGAAGAAATCTCAACTGAACACTATAGATGATAATGATTCCTATGATATACCACAGTTATGTGTTCGTGTCAATACTTTTCATCACATCAGAAAAGATTTAGAACTATTAGAAAAAAGGACAATTGCCCACTTAAAAAGTATAGGAATTCACGAGGGCAGTATCGTAAATGGCTCGAAGAAAAACTTCGAGTTATCTTTATCTTCTTGTGTAGAAGCGATTCAACAAGTATGTGAAGCGACTGCATATAAAATCATATTTGAAGAACTAAAACATGTATTATGGGACAGTTTATATGTAGGGGAAACTTCGTCTTCAAGAATTGAACCTTTTCTACAAGAGCTAGAACAGAATCTTGAAATTGTAGCTGAAACAGTACAAGATAACACAGTTCGAACTCGTTTAATCACAAACATAATGAGAGCTTCATTTGAAGGGTTCTTGTTGGTTTTGCTTGCAGGAGGGCCTTCTCGTAACTTCACTCTCGAAGATTCATCAATCTTACAAGAAGATCTTCGGTTTCTTATGGACTTGTTTTGGTCAAATGGTGATGGATTACCTCGTGATTTGATAGGAAAACATTCAATAACAGTGAAAGGTGTGCTACCCCTTTTCTCAATTGACACCTTCAGCCTTATTGAGAAATTTAAATCTATAATGCTGACTGACAGTCATGGTTCATCCACCAAATCAAGACTTCCTTTGCCTTCAACAACAGACCAATGGGGCCCGAATGAACCAAACACCATCTTGAGAGTATTGTGTTATCGCAACGACAAGGCAGCCACCACATTTCTGAAGAAAAATTATAATCTTCCAAAGAAACTTTGAGGTTTATTGTGTGTATATTTATGATGTTGAGTGTGTACATAATATGATTCCTGATATGGAGTATTTATTGATGGTTCATCCAAGCATGACGTGAGCGGTTTTTGAATGTTTTTTTTTGATAGTATGTGTATAGAACGAAAGGGGTATAGCGGATTTGTTTTTCTAAAGAACCATTGGAAGTTTTTTGCTAATCTTGAATTATGGTTACTAATTTACTAAAATTTTATCTGTTGTTAATGGAATATGCGTAGAACCTTGGCCAAACTCAGATATTGGATCAAAGGCTCATTCAAAAGTTCGTATAAAAGTGTTGATATAATATCCCATTATAGGATAATATTTTGTAACCATTAGGGTGTGTGTAGTGGCAACCCGCAGGACTGGGCACCAAGTGCGATGATGAAGGTGCGGTCAGACGCATTGGAGCAGTGCGACAATGCAGGAGGTTGACGGCTGGAAGAGGAAGACAAAGGGAAGGAAGTAAGGATGGGACTTGGGAGGTTGACGCATATGTTATGTTATGTTATGTTATGTTATGTTATGTTATGTTATGTTATGTTATGTAACTCCCACCCTAACACCATTCTTATCAGTTGTGACTCCTGTCAGTGCCCCATCGGCCACCACCACCACATCTGGTTCACTACCATTCATTAACACCTCATATGCCCAACTACATCACTGACCACACCGCCACCTCCCGGAGAAAAGTGATAACTTACATCTCGTCAGAGCAAGAGAAAAACACCACCATTACTGTCATCTAACACTGCCTTACTAGACCCAATTACCCAACTACATCACCGACAACACTGCCTTAGAGTATCACGTTTAATGACTTAGTCGGGGTTTAAAAAACTTGATTAAGGTCAATTAGTATTGGTGGTGGTGGTGACTTTGGTGAAAGCGTCGGCAATTTTCACCCAAATCAAAAGAAATAGGTTGTTTTGGATAAACAATTATTGTATAATGGGTTGAAATGAATAACATCATAAGATGAAATAGTTTGAGATGTGTAATTTATTAACACAATATGAGTCAAGATGGGTAACCTAAAAACTATGTGAATGCAATGGGTTCAAACGTTTAAGAATGATTAATAACAAATTTGATGAGAAAATTGCTAAAAATTATCATAATGGATTAATGCACTATTTGTTTAGTTATAACACATTTTAACTTAAACCAAATTGATGTTTTTTATAAACAATCTATTTAGACTCAAACTAATATTGCTTAAAACATGTTCTAACCCGCACATCAGCACCCATCTTTGAACTAAAAGATGTTTAGAGCGTCCAACTTTCAAGAGACGATTAACAGTCATACACACCTCAACCTTTGTTGATATTAAAATGAAGTTTTTGTAAATTTCAAATAATTGAAATCTCACTATTTCATCTGGGTTTTCATCTCTAATATGCAACACTAGGCAATTAACATTCATACATACGTCGATTCGTTGTATCTTGGGAGACAATCCACCAAGACCCGTGTAGAATGCAAGTCTAATGACCAAAGGGGAATGGAATTGCTTTAAAGAAAGAGTACTCGTTGATCTTAAAACGACGAATAGTAGAATCAAACGATCGAATCAAAACCTAAAGCAACATTTAATTTAGCCATCTTTGTATTGATCACTTCATTTCATGTTGAGACGTGTGATATGATCTAGAGCTAGTAAAATCATTAAGGAGAAAGATCAAGACTTTATTTAAGAATTAATGCTTGTCACATGTAACATTCAACAACAGGAAAATTCAATAGCCTCAAGCTAGACATACAACATCAACTCATTTAAAACAATTTCAGCTCGTAGCTAGTTAGCCAAATAACTACACAATCCCATAAAATTGAAATCTTAAAAGAATATTATAAAATTGAGTTAAGGAGTATATGCCAAATTAAAGATAACTTTAATTAGCACTTTGGAAGATCAGCAGGTGGAGGTAAAAGCTTTTGGTTAGGGAGCTTTCCGTCGAGGACGAGCCACGCCATCTTCAGACCCCAACTTGTATGAACCTCCAAATGACAATGCATGAACCACACCCCTACTCAACACATGAAAACAAAAACAAACTTTGAAAATTTTATTTTAAGAAAAATAAAGCATGCATAGAAACAAACCTGGGTTATCAGCAAGAAATCTTATAGCAACCCACCCTCCCGAAGGCACCCCAATTGTGTTTCTTTCAATTGGGTCCACGAGATTGAAGTTTTTCGGGTCGTTTACAGGATCATAGTTTCCAAACCCTTGACCAACGACAAAGAAATTGAAGCCATGGAGATGGAGAGGGTGGCTTTCCACACCAAGAATGCTGGTATCCTGCATGACCAACTCCACACTAGTGTTAAAAGGAAGAACCATAAGTTTTGTACCATTGCTGACGAAGGTATTGTTTGGAGGGGTCCCAGTGTAGTTAAACCAATGTAACGGGTTGGATGGAAAATAAGGACTATAGACACCATTTGATTGACCAGAATAATGGGACTGAAGAAGGGCCACATTTGGTTGTACAAAGGACACATTGTTAATAGATGCCGCGAACCTGGTTCCATTTGGACCCTGGCAGGTTTTGTTTTTTTCACAAGGACTTGTGCCGAGTCCCACGGTGAAGAAAAGATGTGTGTCAATCTTCTGCGGAACATTTGCGGGAAACTGAGAACTTGCCAAGCTTCTAAGTCTGTTTGAAAATCGGGTGACGAATGAAGTGTCATTCAAAGAGGGTAGTGTTGGTTTAAAGAGCGGAAGATTTGAATTCTCTGAAACAGGCGATGACTCGTATTCAAGAATACCAGCAACTGTGGAGTTGTCAAAGGTTCCTTGTCCGGTTACATAAGGTCTGGCAGACATAAGAAAGTTGGCTCCAGGATGTTTTGATTTTGTGTTAAGGAGGACATTGGTTGTCTGACCAGGAGCTAATATAAGAGTTTCAGTGTCGAAAGGTTTTACATAAATGGCATCAGCTTCAACGACTGTGAGGGTGTGGTTTGCTATACTGAAAAAGAGTTCATCATTTAGAGCTGCATTTATCAGTCGAAGTAGGTATGTCTTCCCTGGTTTAACCTTTAGTTTGAACGTATCTGACAGTTTTGTGGAACAATAATTCAGATTTCATGTGTATGAATATATGTATGCATATTAATAAAGTACATATGTAACAAACACCTTTAGCTGAACAATTATACAAAGGACCAGGAAGCCCATTGAAGGTATATGCATCAGAAACATTTGGACCCCCACCAGTTTGTGTTGCTTGGGCAATTATGGCTTCAGGATCAGTATTAAACCACTCTCCTGCAGATATAAAACACATCATTATATATATATTCTCTTTCATGTTATGCAACTTCACAGATACTAGTTATATATCAGCAAACATTTAGTTAATTACCAAAGATGATGGGAACTTCTTTATAGGGCTTTGCAAAAGGGTATGGGACATGAAGCTTTGGGAGAATGATAAGAGGTCCGTAAACAGTTGCGCGAAGCCATGAGATATGGGCATGCCAAAACAAAGTTCCTCTTTGTCCGATGACGGTATAGTTGTAAACATAACTCTGTCCAGTTTGTATGGGGCATTGAGTTACATAAGCTGGCCCATCGGCCCATCCACTGCGTAGCTGACGGATGCCATGCCTGTTTAGTAAGAGAATTAATACATGTTATAGCCTCATAAAAAGTGTAACATAATACATAATATGCTGCAGCTCTGTTAATTAGTATTGTAGTACCAATGGATTGAAATATTGTTGGAGCCATGGTTGGTAACTTTGATAAGCAAGCGGTCACCCTCTCTAGCAACAATACGCGGACCTGGAAACTTTCCATTCACCGTCACCATGCTTCTGGTGTGACACAGTCGTGTCACGTTTTGCAGTTGGATCTGCAGAAGTTTATTCCATATGTATCATGATATAAATACATGTTACCTTTCAATATTAAAAACTAACAAATAATTAAGATACAACGTCGAACGAAACACACATTAAACTCATAGTTCCTGGTAATGGCAACAGCCGAACGCGCTGATAGAAGCAAAGCTGTTACGACAACTACTGAGAAAAGCATCCTCACAAAACCTTCCATTGCTGTTGTTCTTGTTCAAGATGCTGGAAGCTTTTATTTTGCATATGAACTAAGAAGTTGAGGTTGAATTATATATATGCATGGTTTAGACCTGGGAACTGATTTAAAAATTTATAAAATGGCCCACCTGTTGTTGTTTGAATGCAACCTTAGAGTGCCCATAAAGAGATAATTTCCATCTGTTCATTCAAAATCTTTACTTTGTCGTAAGGAATTGATCCTAATTTGTAATACCACAATACTTTCTTATTTTTTATTTTTTTTATCAGATTCATTTATATATAAAGCAAGCAAAAGAAGCTATAAGCTGAACATAAAAACACTATGGATGACACATTACTCATCTGTTGTTTATATTTGAGGGATATATTAATTCAGAAACATTAACTCAATCCAGCCATATGTTGTTGTACCAACCATGCTTCTCTTAAAGGCTTGTCCCTGAACATTTTTAATTAAATTGACAACATCTTTTGGAAAAAGTCTACTCAACTGCAAGACATACGCATCATTATCAGCCAACAGCTTGCTAAGAAATGTCATATTAACAACACATATTTGTGCATCCTTTGTTTTTATAAAAAAAATAAAAATTTGGAGCTTTGAGCCGGTGACTCCTATGAAGCAGCCTCTATATTTTATTTAGTGGATAGAGGTAAGGTGTGTCTTTATCTTTCCCTCCCCAGACCCCACTAGAAGTGGGATTTTAACTGGGTATGGTTGTTGTTATAATATATCGTAAATTTTGTTTGTTAGTTAGGAGCGTAACGTGTTCGGAAATATTTCACTTTCAAGAAGTGATATTCGTCATCATCGTGCTTAGTATATCTGACTATTAACAAAGCTAAGGTAGAGTCAAAGGATGGTAAAATATAGACATCCTTACCTTTACCTAGCATGTAGGAATAAATAAGTTGCTTTCAATGAGACCCCGGCTCGTGATACATGATTAACAGACCAACCCAACGCTTTTAATGTTATTTTCACATAAAATAAATAAAATAATGTTAAAATTAGTGCAATAATTACTTTTGCCGTTGGAGGGTCGACACATATATATACATTATATGTATGCAACTACAAACGGAAGAGAATATATACATATATACATTCAAGAAGAAAATCTAAAATATAACGAAAGGAAGTGTTTATACAGATTTTTAGGGAAGAAATAAAAACCAGACTAACTTGTTGGACAAATAGGAGCAAGGTATTGTAATGTAGCAGGGGGCAACCGTCTGGGATCATTCAATACAACGGTATGAAGAAACATGCATGAACTTTTTAACGAAGTATGTGTCCCATAAGTCCAAAGTCTCTTTAGTTGGCTGGAAGAGCAATCTTAATTTGACCTCAAGCATGTATATAACCTTGAATCATAGGGTTTCTAAGGCAAATACAATATGTAAAAATTTAAAATATTTCGATAAAATTGTTGGAATAATTCTGAGTTGAGGCTAGAAGACAAGTGGTAAGAGATAGAGTAGGCTTATTTGAATATTGAATTATCCGGTTTCTTAATTGTTGGGTTACAATGGTATAACAATATTCATGAAATATTAATTTTTATAAAGTTAAAAAGTAATAATATATAGTATGATTTGATTCATAGAAGATAATCGTATGTTGTAGATCAAGTCACTAAATATTCATGCTATATCATCAATCTTGTCATGACTTAAAGTTTGTAGAGGAAATCAATGGATACGTACACATGCTACAAATGGTTAATGGTAATTGAAGATAGATGTAATTGCTAACTCAAACTCAACAATTATACCAAGACATCAAGAGTCGTTAAAAAAATCAATAAAAAACCAAAACGAGCTACAAATGATAAAATAATTATAGATTGGAATAAAAATTTGCATGAAATCGACATGTCACAAATCATTGATAATGATAAAAGTACAATGACAAAGTCAACAAAACCCCATCTTGCACTATCAACAACAAATATGATAATAGAATGAGAAATATAGAAAATGGCATGAAACATATTTAATATATTATAAAAACAAAATTTTATAAATCAAAGCATTTCTCAAAAGATTTCATATAAACACGATAAATATTTTTACAAAATTGAAAAAGACATAAAAGTGTATCATTGAAATTTGAATTTAAATTGGTGGAAAGTGTAGATCATACACCAACATAATCTCTTTTAGAAAACAATAAAATCCCTCATATTGATAAATATCAAATTTAGTTTAATAGCATCATTCCAATTTCCTCATCGATCTTTCAAATTATTCGTTCACTTTCATCGTCTATTTAAGGATAATATATATTGTGCTGAACTGCTGATTAATAGCGCGTTCTCAATTTCTCATTGATCTTCTTCCAAAATCAGTAAATTGTCTCTTATCAAACATAACATTGAGTCAAGTATGAGACAAGTTTTTACAATCATGTTTGGAACGGAGACTACCAATGGTTGAACTATTGCCATCCCTACCAACGGTACATGCATACAACCAAATCATGTTTTATCAAACAATTGATTTGTTGAGCCATTCTCTCCATTTTCACATTCTTCTCCTTCAACCTACAAATGTTTCCTCTTTCAACCTTCAAGTGTGTATATCTAAGCACTTTCATCTTTTGCTTGTAGGACCTAACTCTATTGGGAGGATTCTCTCCTTGCAACTTAGAGCATGAGCTACCTCATAAGACTATTTTTGATGATTAAGGATTTCACTCTTGTAAATCCTTTATTAACTCAAATTATCTCTGTTGCCTTATATTCAAATCTTTTTGTGAGAGATGTATTTTAAACTATTATGATGTATGGAGATATCATACTTTAGTTTATACAAGTTGTGACTTTAATTTAAACTCATAGGATCTTAATTGTCACAAGGCATATGTGATATCCTGCCTTGTTGCTTCAACATAAATACTAAACCTTGATATAACGATATTTAAACTCATAGGATCTTAATTGTCACAAGGCATATGTGATACCCTGTCTTGTTGCATCAACATAAATACTAAACCTTGATATAACACAAAGTAAACTGAATCTCTCGTTTCAGACGGTAAGATCAACACTAGAACTTTAGTAAACCTTTTCTTCAATTTGTTAAACTCATCATTTTGATTTGGATCACATATAAACTTCTATCCTTCCTAGTCAACTTCATTAATTGAATCAACAATTATAGAAGAATTAAGTTTGTATTCATCCGGTGACCGAGTATTTCAACACAGTTAAATGTTAATATTTTTTTCCTTTAAAATTGAAATAAGGTTGAAATCAAACTACAACTCCTGTTGCTTCTTTGGGTAACTTTTACTCCTTGTTGAGCCACATTCCAATGGTTACAACTTTTACAAACATCTAGTTTTTCATATGTAAAAAATCAATTATAAAAAGCCATTAAGATTATCAATAAGCAACAACGTCGATCAATACAACGTAGATTGTGGTATTAAACTCAACATAGAAGAATCAGAAACCAAATTGCAGATTATAATTCAAGATACCAATGATTTGTCTAAATTATTAGTTGCATCAATTCCTAATGTCCTAAAGTTGCTTCACCTAAACTTAAAGATGTTAGTTGGTTGCGAACAAAGCATCTAGTGTAAGACCAAAATGACAAAACACGGTTAGAATCAGAACATGAAATATATAAAGGGAAAACTTGGACTGGTTTCTTTCCTTGCTAGTAAAGACATATCACCAACTCTCTTTTCCTACAAGTCAGAGAACAAATAAACATAAGCATATTGCTACTTGAAGCAAGGCCTGGTTTGATGTGCGCACATATAATGTATATATGAGTCGGCCCTCAAAATTGCACTAATTTTAACGTTATTTTACTTAATTTTTGAGAAAATAATGTTAAAAGCATTGTGTTGGTTGGTTAATCATGCATCATGAGTCATGAGTCTCATTGGAAGCAGCCTCTATTCCTACAGGGTAGAGGTAAGGCTACCTTATACTCTTCAACCAATACACCTTAGCTTTGTTAATAGTGAGATATACAAGTACGATGATAATATTGCAAGTTGAAGCAATTTAAAGCATTTGCACATGTTTTATAATGCACCAAAGTTGATATTATTGTAACCAAAGTTGAGTATAATCATGTGTAATGTTTCCCAACTGATCATCACATGACCACTGATTAACCTCTAAAAGTAGGATCACATTATTAATTTACTAAACAATTGAATATATCATACTTGTCTTTAAGATTTCTCTATAATTTTAACACTTGCCTTGAGCCACTGACATTTAGATGAATCAAATGCATGGAAAAATACAATGCTATTAAGCAAAAAGCATAATTTAATATCCTTTAAGCAAAAACAATCATATCCTTCACCATGTTTCTTTGTATAAAATTCGAACACATGACAGGAAACAAAGAAGAAATACCGAATCTTGATAGTCGGTCTTTATTTGCACGCCTTCTACCCTTTGATTGATGTCGCTAGCCATTCTCCATCTTTCTTCAGCCCTTCGTTGTCATTGTTCTCTCTCATTCATTGTTGTTCAATTTTGGGATTCACAGTTCATTTGAATCTCATGTAGGTTAATCAATACTTCAAACTTGAAAAATACATGAATGATGAATCTTATGCTTCTCGTATAAATATGCCTGGCAAAGTGGGCGGGTTGGGTCGGGTTGGTAACGGGTCAGAATGGGTTTTAAGCAAAATATGTCCAGGTCTAAATGGATTGTTCTTATAAAACATCAATTTAGTTTAACTTAAGATGTGTTATAAGTAAACAAATAGTCCATTTGGATAATTTTTCGTAATTTTCTCTTTAAATATGTTATTAATCATTCTTAAATCTTTGAATCCATTGCATTTAAATAGTTTTTTAGTTATACATCTTGACCGGCATTGTGTTTAAGTAATACTCATCTCAAATAATTCAATATTATGATGTTACTCATTTCAATCCATTATACTACAATTGTTTACCCAAACCAACCTATTTTCTTTGATATGGGTAAAAATTGCCATCTCTACGTATAAATAAAGTTAAAAGACCTTATCAATTTGCAACAAAATCAAATGAAACTAACATTTAATTTCTCACCTGAAATTGTTGCTTAATTCTAACACTAGCAAGCGTTGTTGATTCAAACCAATAGTTTAAAAAGACGGAGAAGCGATTGAAGTAACTTGGCAGAAGGAGGACAAATGCGGGGTAGTAGCTTCAATCTCTTGTGGTTCGCCATCCCAATCGTCTTCATGTTTTCCAAAGTTCCACCCCCACATCCCTACGATTTCATTAATGGATTAGTGATGGAGTTTGATGATGTAGGTATGCCTAACTAGGCTAGCCTTTCCAACCTTGGCATTGCTTGCCTAGCCAACTTTGCCTATCCACCTTTGCACACGTAAACATGGCATTGCCAACCTTAGCAAGGCTTAAAAGGCTTGGTTGAGCAAGGCTTAGGTAAACCCACTCTCCTCTATAAATAGAGGGGAACTTCCATACGTCTACAGATCCCAGGGGGACAAGTATGAACCCATACTTAACATCTATCCTCACTTCATGCATCTTGATGGGTCTTCTTTTAACCTGATCCTCCTTGCTCACTTTGAGCAAGTCATACATACATCTTCTCAAGAGACTTTCATAAGTCTTATGGATTTATCCCTCAGAATATCACACATATATTTCTACAGAAGACTCTTAAGTCTCATTGCTTATCTTTACATATTTGTTTACATGTTTATAGGTTATACATTTTTATCTTATATAGATTACTGACTTGAGCGTCAGAGTGTCCTCGGGGATAATCCCCTTGGGCCCTCTAACGTAAATTTTCTATGTTGTTGTAGTTCGGATCTATGCTCGGGATCCCTAAGCACGGTTCAGCCCGACAACAGGACCCACCCGGATTCGGATACGTCAACAGAGTTGTTCATAGGTAATTTGGAAGGGGAAATAGAAAAGTATGGAGGAACATGAGGTAGTGGGCAGTGTCGGACAATTTGGTAGATGCTTCAACCACAACTGCTCTTAACCACCAACCTGCCTAATTTAAACGGCCCAGATCGATTTTCGATCAGCATGATCCGACACCCATAATTTTTCTTGATAGCAGTTGGATAGACAGTTGATATATATATTACAAGAGACTGAAAATCATTCTTCAAAGTTCTTGTAATGATCCAATCAGACACCGTCATTCAGTACACAAAAGTTTTATGTAGACGTAAGATCATGAAGAACTACACACTAAGAAAATGAAAATTTGAAGGACTTGAAAAGAGCAGCATCAAGCATCAGTTTGTGGGGATAATTAAGATGAAATTTGTAGTTTCTGTATGTAGACTACAAAGGTGTGTAAGTGTGAGTTGCAAGGGAAAAGTCTCATGTCATTGTTTATATATATGGCTTCTTTCTCATATACTTGGCACCAAACATGATACTGAAAAACAGTTAAAACTTAGCTGCAAGAAATCGTGATTAGAAGTGTAAAGTGTAAACCTTAAATGTTGTTGGTGTGATTTTGAAGAAAGAAACAGTGGTTACAAAGATAGAAAAATAATAAAGCCCATTTTTTTAGTGTTATGCGTATCCAGCAGTTAATGATCAAATAAAACAAAAAACAAAAAAGATAGCGCCTAGTCATTGCTTTTGCCAAAAAACCACACCTGATTGCCGCTTTTGAAAAAAAAAAAAGGGCACCAGATCGCTTTTGCATAAAATTACACAGCATAAAGCATGACATAAACCGCTGAATACCTTGAAAAACAGGCGTCTTAGACAGGGCAGGGCAGCGGGTCAAGAAGGTTTCGGGTAACAACAGGCCATGCTGTAAAATGGTTATTATGGTCCAGGTCAGAACAGGCTATAACAAAAATGGATACGGGTCAATACAGGTAGTTAAAGAAAAAATCAATTCGGCAGATGAACTTGTACAGATCCTAACAGCAAGTCAAGTTGAGCCAAAGACCGAGAGCACTTTTCTATGATTTAATTTGGATCAGTGGTGGATGGTTTGGTGTTTGTGGATATGTATATACAGGGTTTGTTCCACTAAAAATAATTTTTGTCTATAAACACAAAAACACATTTTTTATACAGGATTTTTATTTTTTGGCCTGTGTTTTTAAATACAGTACAACATAATTAAATATAGTACAAAAAAACATAAATACAACAAAAAAAGACAAATCCAGCATACAAAATGTGTTTTGATGTTTTAGGCTAAATCTTATATTGTATTATTAAAGACATAAAAAATAAAATAAAATATAGCAAAAAAATATATATATCTAGTACAAGGAAAGACAAATCCCATACATATAATAATATCAGATGCAAATTAGAGAGAGAACATATTCAGATTTATAACAAAATTTCAGGACTATTTGCTGGAGTAACAAGATTTTAGTTTGTTGTTGTTTTGTTAATTTCTTGAATTTCACGTGTACACGCACAATTAGAGACAAAAAAACCCCACCACTAACGTCTCATATAACTCATCCTTCGAACACAGACCCTCACAAAGTAACTTACTTTTTTTTCTTTCTTTTTCAAAAAATTTGAATAAAGCTCAGAAGGAACCTGATCAAATAATATTACAGACCCCAAAAGCACAAGCAAAACAAGAACAAAAGCCAAATATCAAATGGCAAAACACCAACGAGCTGAACAAGACAGGAGCCACACGACTGACGACACCCTTTGACAGCATGAAAACAGCCGCCCCTCCCCCCCCCCCCCCTGGTGGTACACACACCAATCTGATAACTGCAACTCTGCAAGCCATGGCACCCCAGCCCCAACGAAGCCATTAAACCCCAAACCTCAGTTTGAAACAGACCCAGCCCTCCCACCCTAACACCCAAGCTGCCACCTGCACCATATTTTAAATGGCTAGTCTCCGTGCATCAGCACTACCACCTAGTTAGAGTGATTAGTGGCCTAATATATGTTATCATCTCTAATTAAGTGAACATGTTAATGAGCCAATGGTAAAACAATGTCTAGGCATTAAGTCAAATCTAAAATGACATTCATATATTTAATGTTAATAAAAGTCTTGATGATTAACACTTTAAACTTCAGCAACTTAAAAAATCTGAATCGAGTAAAAGGATTAACACAAACAGTTAAAATGCAAACTAACTATTAGTTAAAATCAATCACTTTTAAATGCAAAAATACATAGAAGAGTTCAAATTACCTATAAACACAACAAACAATAATCTTGTCAATAGGGATGAAGAAGATAACCTTCAACGAAGAATCAAAGATGAACTAGTACTAGAGGTGTCAATGATTTTATCTATTTGATTTGTACTTTTACATGTCAACATAATACTCATAGTAAATGTTTAAAGAAAGTGAATAAAATCTACTTTTACATCTATATTAGTAAGAATAAGATAGTATTTGTGAAATTTAAATAAACAAAACTCTTTCAAAATTCACACACTGAACATTACCAATCGAGATCGTCGAACTCAACATTTTCAATCTCATTATTGGGCTTATCAGTGTTTGATCATCTAGATTTGACTCTAAACAAAAATCTTCCATACTGTGATCAACTGCATTATAAGTTTACCACAAGCTGCATTATAATGCTAAGAAACAAGGATGGCAAAATAATCATTCAAAAATTGAATATGTAAGCATCTTCTAGTTAAAAATGTCTCATTTAAAATTTTATTTTTAGTCAATTATTGTTTGGATTGTTAATAGTTTTAAATGATGTTCCCATTCCTCTATTGAGTTAGAAAAATAATATTCATCATAAAGAGGCAGGACCATGGATAAATCAAGCTCCGAAAAAAAACTACCATCACTTCTGTGTGGAACACAAGCTTGAGAAAGAAGCCATAAAAAGTGTTTGTGGCAAAAAAAAAACAATACAATCAAGATGGGAGGTAGGTGTTGGACCCGTGTTGGAGAAAAAAGATAATCAGAAGAAATAAGAAATGGAATCATCTCAACGAGATTAAAATATGACAACAAAGATTTAAGAACTAAGGTTATTGCAATAAAGGAAGAAGTCAAGCAGATAAAGGGAAATATGAAAGAATGTTAGCATTCAAGATCAAAAAGTTTTCCGAATTCAAGAAGCACAATATCCACACCGCAATCAATGAAGCTTGTAGTTTAGATACACTATTCAACAATAAGGACAACACGATATAGGACTTTAGTTAAGACATTAATTGCTTTTTTAATTTAATACTCTTTTAAAATTGAGAATCGATCAATTGGTATATGCAAGCATTATAACACAACACAACAATAATCAATCAAAATAATACAAGTTGATCAATTCTAAAGTATAAAAGAGTAATAACGTCCTAACTAATGTCCTAGGTCGTTTTGTCAGTATCACTGAATAGTCCATCTAAACAGTGACCTTCATTACTTGCAGGTGTGGATATTGTGCTCTAGGTATTCACGTTACTTGTCATCATGAACTCTTACATTTCTTCATATTTCTCGTTACTCTGTTTGAGTTTCTTCTCAAGTGCAATAACCTTATTTCTCATATCCTTGTTGGTCTAACTTGATCTCGTTGAGATGATTAGGTTGTCGATTTCATCTAATTGTCTTTTTTCCTCAACGCAGGCTCAACACGCACCTCCAATCCAAATGATATTGTCTCTTTCTAGCCACAAACACTTTTATGATTTCTTTTAAAGCTTGTGTTCCGTAGCAGTAATAATGGTGATTCCTTTAAAATTTAGTTTATCCACAACCACCTTCTTAGAATATATAATATTTTCCTAACATAATATAAGTTACAAGATCAACATTTAAAACTTAGCAACCCAAAATTAATACTTGACAAAAATATAATTCAAAATTATAAAATTTAACAAGAGGATGCTTACATATTCAATATATGAATGATCATTTAGCCATCTTTTTCCTTGGCATTGAAATGAAGGTTGGGAAAAAATTCTAATGGGCTAGGCGGCATTTGAGTCTTGGGATTTGTCTGCCATCTAAAAAAGAGCGAAATCAGTCTTTTTTAACTAGTATAAACCTAAGAAAAAGTCAAACCCTTATTTGTGATTTTTGGAGGATTATATTTCTTGCTAAAATGAATTTCTTTAGAATGCAAAAAAGACTAAAAATTTAATCATCTTAAAGTAAAAGTCAATACGGTAGTAGTAACTACGTTTAACAAATATCTTAATCAGGTTCAGGTTGATTAGGTTCATGTTTGGTAGTCAGGTTTCAGGTCACCAAAACCAAACAACTACCAATTTTATATGAAATTCTACTACTACATTAAGTAACTTTTTATGCGTGAACTGTAGTTAATGATTTCTAAATCCATCAAATACAATCCACATTATTGATGTATGCACACATAAAGCAAGCAAATACATGGTGCCCTAACAAATCAGAGGTCATGTACAATTGCAAACAAGTGCAGATGGAAACAAATTGGCTAAGTTGAACAAGAAGAAGAAACAGAATATACAACTCAACGATTGATACCTGTTGCAGATGTGGTGCGCCGATGACAGGGGACTCGGCCGTTCGAAAGCCAGATCGCTGAGTTTCCATGGTTTTCGGTAGGGTTCGAGTGGTTAAATCAGATCCGATGCGTGAATTTTGGTAGTGTAATTCATAAGTTTGTTACGAGATATAAGGAAAGGGAACAAATCTGATGTGAACCGTGCAACAATGTTGGTTAATCGGGTTGACAAAATTAGATCCATGCGGGTTGTCGGATGCAAATCGTGTCATCGTGGGCTTTTGCTCAGTTTTATATTGATTTTATTATTTATTTATTTTGATATTTTAAAATTATGTTATGAGTTATAATGAGTCAAACTTTTGTTGATAAATCTTGTTAAAATAGCTTATGCTTGGACATAATGGGTGTTATTAGTTTATACTGGGTCTTGATAAATTAGATATAATAGATTATGATAATGAGTGAATAAAATTGGACATTGTTTGATCTATTGATCATTATTAACTATAATAAAAAAATAACGACCACTATTTACCTGTT
>SZYD01000732.1:0-34512 GCA_009363875.1 Mikania micrantha | reverse complement strand
AGAAAATATAAATAAGTGGCGATGATAACAAGGTAGAGGTATAGAAAGTTGAGGGGCTAATTAGGTACATATGATAATAAAGGGGTGCCAATGGAACTTATATCGTCACTTTCATGCCTATTGGCAACGTTGGCCACCCCCTTGTCACTTGTTGGCTTTTGGCAGTTTCCCCTCTCAACAACATTTCAGAACCTTTTTTTACATTTTGACCCCTCATCTCTCTCAAATTTAGAACCATCATGTTCTTTTTTTCTTATTTTTTTAACGGCTTGAACGTAGACCTTCATAACATGATTTCAACCGTATATTTGGATTTGATGCTCTGGGTCATACGACTGAGCCCAAATTAGGAGGAACCCTACAACTGGATAAACCTTTTAACCTTGTATCAACAAATATGACATGACTATGATTTGAACCCAAGACCTTCCATAGAGAAGTCAAGGGGATAACCACTAGGTTAAAAACCCTTTTGTTACCTTCATGTTCTTATAGGGGTGTATTTTTTTTCAAAAAGTTTCTAATTAAAGAATAAAGATAAGCCATGTTAAATCTTATCATCTCCAGATCCTATACATAGCTTTATTATCAATATTGTTGTAGAACTCCTTGAGTACTCTCGAGTACTCCACATCTAAGCCGAGTAATTTCCGAGTACTCGACGATTAAGCCGAGTACTCACTACTTTTTAGTCGACTGCCTAACAACATATAACGACTTTTGCAACCATGATTATCGCTATAATTTACCAGAGTTTAAGAATTAAAAATCAAAATCTTTATGGAATGATAAAAAAGTTTTGATAATTATTAAAAAACCAAAGGACCTAGTGACAATTATGGTAATGATTTAACCCTCATAGGATTAAATGCAAGGGTAAAATTGTAAGTATGCATTAAATGCAAGGGCAGTTAGGCAGTTATGTAGATAGAAAATTGATTCTTTATAAACCTTGGCAATGCTACCTGTCCCCCTTTCTCACTTGTGTGGAGGAAATAAGAACTTCCGACTGCCAACACACACACACACAAACACACCACTCACGAAGAAGAAGCTCATCAATCATGGCGCTTCGAATCAGTCCGGTGACGGTGCAATCGGAGATGTATCGTTCATTTGCTTTTCCTCAAACGGCGAATCTCAGATCTCCTAAATTCACCATGGCTTCCACCCTCGGATCCTCCACTCCGAAGTGAGTAACATTACACGGCGTCTTATATTCAATCTGTGTGTTTATTTCATGTTTTTATGTGATTTTATTCCGTGAAATGAGCTTTATTGTTAATTTGTTTCCGATACGGAACTAATTCTTGCTTTTTCGTATGAAAACGATCAGCAGATTCGAGCTGACAGACACGAAAATTAGATGCTGTGATTGCGATTGCGATTGGGTTTTCTATGATGTTGATGTATGATTGTGTATTGTTTTTTTCTATTTCTGTATTTCTAGCATCTGAATTATATTTAGGTAAATTGATTCCAATTTTAAACTCTTGTATCTGTAATCAGTTATTTTCATTAAAATCTCACATATTGTGCACCTGCCACCTGGTTTGCCCTATTTATAACACGGAGAGTATATCTGAATTTGTTTTTGAATTGAGTTCTAGATGTGCCTTTTAGAATTGTTAATTATATAAATTTTGGGGTTGCTGATAGGGCCACAAATGGTTTGCCTCGTTAGATAAGTGAATTTGAGTTTTCTTCTGGTAATACAATTAAAAGTTGTAATTTTACTTTAAACGTATGGGATATCACGTGAGTTACATTGTTTGTTTGTATGCTTATGCGTATGTGTAAAAAAAAGGGTAAAGTGTATATATATAATATATGTATAATAAATCATAATGATAAATAAATAAAAGTAATGTGGCATATCTTAGCCGGGTCTCTTTTGAAGTTGCATGTTTCTTCTATTTCCTATAGACCTGAATGATTAATGGGATTTTTCTTGGTATGCATGTTTGTTTGTTTACTTATGGGATATTAAGTTATTGCCTGTTACTACTCAACATAGATGCTTGCATCTTTTTATTGTTGTCTTTTTATATATGTTGGCTATGTGTTCATCACTGGAACAGTTATAAGCTACTTGGTCCGTGCACTTGAATACCAAGATTTTAGTTATAATCAATTGATTTGACTTGTTTATTAGTAGTTTTTCATTTTAGTTATGTAGTATTGTAGTTTTTACACATCCCTCTCATGATTGTCATCTTTTACCTTGCTATCTGTGATCTTTGTTATGTGGCTGGATATTTGATAGTTTCCTGAACTTTTGTATATGATTCATCTATATGTTTAAGCTATTTTATGTGGTATTTGTTATTTATTTTAATATTATAGTCTCTTCAAATGAATTACTGTCTCACTGGCCTGATACTTTTATTTCTGTTGCCAAAAGATTTCTTCCAGTAGGTGATGTAAGTTTGAACTTATATCAAACTGTTGCTCCTTGTAGTTAATTTGGCCAGCTACTTCAAGAAGCCCTCAACGAAGACAACTTGTTGATTAGCTTCTTACCTATTTTTTGAGTTTTCATGAACTAATTTAGTTATTATTATTTGCATATCTTGCTTTCTCATTAATCCTTAATTTTTGTTTTCCACTATTCTATTGCTTCATCTTAGTTGCTGTTCTGAATTTTTAGTTATACTTACCTCATTGGGGCTCTTCCCTTTTCCTACACAGGGTTGAAAGTACCAAAAAACCCTTCACCCCTCCACGGGAGGTTCATCTTCAGGTGACACACTCTATGCCACCACAGAAGATAGAGATTTTCAAATCCATAGAGGGTTGGGCTGAGGATAATATATTGGTTCACCTAAAGCCTGTGGAGAAATGCTGGCAGCCACAAGATTTCTTGCCAGATCCTGCATCTGATGATTTTGAGGAACAAGTGAAGGAATTGAGGGCTCGGGCTAAAGATATTCCTGATGAATACTTTGTTGTCTTGGTTGGAGATATGATCACAGAGGAAGCCCTACCTACCTACCAAACAATGCTTAACACTCTAGATGGTGTGCGTGATGAGACCGGGGCTAGCCCTACACCTTGGGCTATCTGGACTAGGGCTTGGACTGCTGAAGAAAACAGGCATGGTGATCTTCTCCACCAGTATCTCTACCTTTCTGGGCGGGTTGACATGAGGCAGATTCAGAAAACAATTCAATATCTCATTGGATCTGGAATGGTAGCCTTTTCTTTTCCACCTTAATTATTCTTCATGGCAATACTTTTATACATGAATGTGTTGGGCCTGTAGTTTATAAATTATATGTATTAATTATAATTGTTCATTTTTACTGAAATGTTTATAAATTATATGTATTCATTAAATTTTACAAAAAAAAATCAAGTTTTTTAGAAAAGTGATTTAGTAAGTTGTTTATTTTTAAAATGCACCCATTATAAATTAAACACAACCCAAATCAACCAGTAGTTCATAAATAAATCTATACAAGTTGCTGCTGCTAATCAATAACTTCCATAATTAACATTTATGCCCTTTTTTACGTGCACTTTTTTCAGGATCCACGAACCGAAAACAGTCCCTACCTCGGGTTCATCTACACATCATTTCAAGAGCGCGCCACCTTCATCTCCCATGGAAACACTGCCCGACACGCAAAGCAGCACGGGGATTTAAAACTTGCTCAAATCTGTGGTACAATTGCTGCTGATGAAAAAAGACACGAAACCGCCTACACAAAAATAACTGAAAAACTATTTGATATCGACCCAGATGGCACAGTTCTTGCCTTTGCTGACATGATGAAGAAAAAGATCTCCATGCCCGCACACTTGATGTATGACGGGCGTGATGACAACCTTTTTGACCACTTTTCAGCTGTGGCCCAAAGACTTGGTGTGTACACCGCTAAAGACTATGCGGACATTTTGGAGTTTCTGGTGGGCCGGTGGAAGGTGGCGGATCTAACCGGGCTTTCGGGTGAAGGGCGTAAAGCCCAAGAGTACGTGTGCGGGCTGCCCATGAGAATCCGAAGGCTTGAGGAGCGGGCTTCTGCACGGGCCAAAGAAGGCCCGACTATTCCGTTTAGCTGGATTTTCGATAGACAAGTGAAGCTCTGAAAAATGAGACAAGTTTCTGTTGCTTTTTTTTTTTTTCTTTTTAGTAGAGGTTAAAGTTTGAAACCTATGTTAGATGTTTGTTTCGTGTAGCGATTATGTGTTTTTTGTTCTTTAATTTGGAATGTGTTACGAGTTTAAACTTGTGTGCATGTTGGACGTATTATAGAACTTGTTATGCCAGTTTTGAAGACGATGATGATCCACAACCGTGGTGTCGGATGATTTATTTGGTGGTAGTCGTGGCGATGGTAATGATGGAAAACCTTGTTTTCACAAGGTCATCACCGGCCTGTTTTGAAGGTCGGGTAATATGTTACCAGACCTTCATAATGATAGAAGCGTGCACAAACCAACCTATTTCTCTGCCTATTTTTGACATTGGAAATGATGTTTTTTATTTATATTTTCAAATTAAAAAACATCAAGTTCTTTTCCGGTTTATGATTAGGTTTGGGACCAGAGCAATTCTAAACACGGGGGTGAACCGGTTTGCTTTTTTTTTTCTTATTTTATATTTCTTGGTTATTATTAGTGTTGTCCAAGAACGTGACAAGAGGTTGATGAGCTTAAAATAGTAGCTTGGTGAAGCTTTGGCATTTTTTTTCCTGTTTGCATTTCAATTAAAGTTGTTCACGAACTAAACCTGATCAAGTGAGCGTATGCTCGTGCTTGGTTCGTTTTCAAACCGAGTAGCTTTGTCACACCCCGAGCCGGCGGGCTGGATCGACTTTCCCGCCGGGCGGAAGATTCCCGGGGCGCGATATCGTTGTGATAATCGAAATGATCAGATTGTTTACATAGCACATGATAATCGAATGAGAAATGCTAACATGACATGAAATAGAATTACAAAGTTAAATTACATTGTTTCCTCATAATTTAACTAAGTAAATCTAATCAAAAGAATCAATGAGTTCATATCTTGTATCTGTACAAGATATACAAAAGATGATTCATAGTTTTGTCATCCAAAAGTATGCAACACAAAAGTAGCTAGGCCTTCTAAAAGTCCACTAGCTATGTCCCTGTAATCCTGGTGACTAAACATGTTCGTCACCTGAGAAAACATGCATTTAAACAAAGTCAACACTAGGTTGGTGAGTTCATAAGTATGATAATTGAAAACCTTTATTTGTTCACATGCACAATCACAATGTAGTTCTTGTTACTTGTATGTGGTTTGATTCACCCGTTCACCCAATGGCTTCTCAATAGTTATATTCACAAGTAATATATCATCCTAGTAGTTACGCTTATATATAGGGCATATGTAAGGGAACCAAGCCCTAGCCAACATCCCACCACATAACTACTAGAACTCCACACTACTTGCAATACAACTATCGATTACTTGCAATACAACTATCGATATCCATGTTCATCTCATTAGTTGATCACATGTTATATCATGTATAGAATAATATAATAATAGGGTTTAGTTATCAAACCGAAGTATAGATAACCCTTATATGTATTAAGGATATTAGATTTACTTAATCTACTCCTTGTATTATTCTATTACTTGTGGGGTTAACTGTTGATCACTTTTAAATATTAAAAGTGTTAGTTAATGACTTGTTATTTGTTCTCAACTTGTAACGCATAGAGCCTAAAAGGAATCCATTGTAATCCTCATGTAATCAGATCACAATGCATCCGATTTACCTCTACCACGTTGTGTGTTCTCATTGTTGTTAACAAGGTTAAATAAGAACTTGTCTTATTACTTTATGTTAACTGCTGTGTGAATGATGTTGTTATCATGAAGTTACATTATCATGATTATCATTCTAGCTGTTCCATATAGTCACCATGTTGTCATTAAGCCGTGGTAAGAACTAGTCTTACTACCCTTAATCGACTCAGGTGGTGGATGATGATTGTTCCATATAGCCACCATGTTGCCATTAAGCCGTAGTAAGAACTAGTCTTACTACCCTTAATCGACTCAGGTGGTGGATGATAATTGTTCCATATAGTCACCATGTTGCCATTAAGCCGTAGTAAGAACTAGTCTTACTACCTTTAATCGACTCAGGTGGTGGATGATAATTGTTCCATATAGTCACCATGTTGTCATTAAGCCGTAGTAAGAACTAGTCTTACTACCCTTAATCGACTCAGGTGGTGGATGATAATTGTCTATGTTACTCTGTAATATGTATCGAGTTGTAAAACTAAGTGTTATAAGATCTCGTCTTATGACACTTACTTACCTCTTGTGTTGAATGTTATTATGAAGATATATTATCTTCCTAACATTCTTGTGTTTTGTGGTTGTTGCCTTTATGTTATCCTGTGATTATCCCAATCTTTATTCGTGTAAGAATAACTAAGTGTTATAAGATAAAATCTTACAACTATGTTATTCTATTGTGTTGATGAGTTATGAAGTTATATTATCATATTCATCTGAGTTATCCCTGTCATATCAAGATCATACAAGCATGCATACAATGATCATAGATAATAAAGCAAGCAATATTATCTAATCATAGTATAAGCAATATGTTAAACATTAAAACTTTTAAGTAAATAAAAGTAAGCATGTTTCTCAGCCCCGAGAGTTTAAAATCAGTTAAGATTAAATAAAAAGGGCATATGAACTCACCTTGTAGTGGTTGTAGTTGACAATGTATAAACAAGAAATGCACGCGCTCTTTGTTGAATTTGTAGTAGTTTTCACGATCCTGTATTGATTTCACGTTGTTTGTAATTTGTAAGTATGAGTCGTAGAGATTCGTGTGTGTGTATGTGTTAGCCATAAGTTGGCTAACACTTGTTGGTCTTGGTCATCCTTCAGCCCTGTTCACTTACTATTATTCACACTAACACTTAATCCATTTAGGTTGAGTTAGCATATTGTTTTAGTTGTGATAAATGGCTTAGTCTTTATTACTTTGCTCTTCCTTATAATCATTCTTGAAAGCCCAACACATTGTTATGATATGATGGTTAATTGTGTTGATAGAAATCTTGTAATTCAACCTAAGTATAAACTTAAGTTTATAGTTTAAGATTATACATGATGCCATTGTTAACCTTGAAACGATTGCCACATAGTTACTAAATAGCCATATGACAATCTTGTAAAACTTAGGGTTTTATGGTTTTTAAAATACATTGACCCAACCCTATCACCTTTGTAGTGTTTCTTTTGATTCCCATGTATGGTTTCCTTATAGTTGGTTTCAAGTGTGTTTACAATGTTAATGATATGGGCCGAACCAGTGAACTTGGGCCGCCTAGATGGTCATGGGCCGAGTGGGCGTGTCAGGTGGGCCTGATAATATATGGGCTGCACAAGGTGGGCTGTTTTTATCACTATGGACTGAATGAATGTTATTGGGCCTCATCAGTATCTGGGCCAAACAGAGGTGGCCGAATGAAAGGTTCTGGGCCTGTTGCCTCTGCTTGGCCGAATAGAGCTTCCCACCGAATGAATATGTTCGGTCGAATGAGGTGGCAGCCGAGTGAGACCCATTCTGGGTTGGTGGCCGAATGAAGTGCATGACCGAAGGAGGTGGCTGCTGGCGAAGGGAGGTAAGCGAATGAGTAGCAGCCAACGAATGAGGGTGACAGGCTATTCGGCCGACTGGTTGACACAGCTCCTTCAGCTAAGGCCATTCGGCCTTAGGGGTGGTTCGGCTGTCGCCCAGGTGGGTTCCCACGATTGCAAGGTGTGGTATGGTGATGTTCCATAATGGTGGTATGCACCGAAGGGTTCTCAAGAGCGAAGGGTTTGGAGGAGATGGTCCATGACCGGTTAGGGTTTGGTTGTGCAAGAAAGGCCGAAAACCCTAATTTTCGGAACATTGGGGCTGATTTTTACCTCGGATTTGGCTGGTTTCACTCTCGATCAGTTGTACTTTCGTGTAGAGGAGATCGATACCTTCGTGTAGGCTCAAGAATCACTCAATTTCATCAAGAAATGAGTGAGTTGTGATGATTTGAAGTTCAAAATTCTTAGAGAGAGAGAGTAGCCGGAAGAGGGTGTTTAGAGAGAGAAAGAAAGAGAGAAATGGGGAAGTAAGAGTTCATTTAGGGTATTTATACCCCGAGGGTGTACGGGTTCGTTTTTGTTGCTCGGTTCGTGTTTTCGTTGCGTTTCCGGAACGTAACGGGCGTTTTAATTAAAAGAGTTTCTTTTAATTTATTTCTGATGAGTTTCAAAATTGTAAAACAGAAAATATTATATTTTCTTAATTTATTATCGTTCGCGTCGTTTTCATTTTCGTTTCGTCAGAACGCGTCGCCATCGCTCGTATTCGTTCGAATCGTCATTCGAACGAACACGTCGATGGTTTTGGCTTTCTGACTTTTGTTTTCTACTTTCCAGTCATCATTTCAGAACGTTAAACTTACAGATATGTTTGTGTGAATCGTCACCCACGCAAACACACTGTCAGTTCGTTATTCTGAAACGACACTGCATTTTTGTCTTTAATTGTATTTCCTCCCTGACGGACTCAACTAAACGTCCTGTTTTCACATTGTTTTCGTACTGATTCATCGGCCATTTGATTCCTATCATCTATGGATATCAGATCGCAACCGACTAGTTCTTGTTATTTACTTGAACACCGTTGTTTCTCTTGATTCGTTGTATTTACCGTACTTAGGTTTTCACCTAAATACAACAACTATTGTTTATCGTGATCGTTGTACTTACAGTATTTAAGTTTTCACATAAATACGTACAACCGTTTACTGTATTCTGGATTCTGTTATCACAAACACTGTTCATACGTTGTATTTATACACAGTAAATAGTGAAAGTACACATACCGTACGGACTTGCAGGACGATCTGGTACTGGATGTCACAAGTTTGGCTCGATTCGAATTTGCAAAATCGAGCTAGTTGTTGTGCTTGTGCTTGGCTCGTTTACAAACCGAGCGGCATGGTTGGCTCGATTTCAAAATTAAATTTAATACAATTCAAAATGTCCATATCACTTTAAAACTTAGTAATTATAAAAAACAATAAATTGAATCAAATACATATAAAAACAAAAAATAAGTTCACAAATTACAAATTATCATAATACGAAAATCAATCAATCAACGTACTCAGTATATCCCGCCATTAGCATGCTAAGGCAGAGTCTGAGGAGGGTGAGATGTAGACAGCCTTACCCCTACCCCGTAGGGGTAGAGAGGCTGCTTCCAGTGAGACCCTCGGCTCATGATGCTTGATCAACCGTCCGAAACGATTTTAACGTTATTTTCACTGAATAAGTAAAATAACGTTAAAATTAGTGCAATTTTACTTTTGCCCCTCAAGAGCTGTCGACACATATATACATTATATGTGCGCACCGCTAACGGGGCTAAATTGTCATAATACGAAAAATCACATAAAAATTGTTTCAAACATTCGAATAGTTCATCAATTTTAAAATGTGTGATTGCGCCAATTGTTGACGAAAGATTAAGGCTATGTCGACTGCAGATGAGGGGTTGAGGATGTGTCAACTACTGATGAGAGGTTGGGGCTGATGACTGTAGATGAGGAGCGGAGGCTATGACAATTTCCGATTATGAACTGGTGTTGTGTCAACTACTGATAACAGGCTAGGATTGTAGGTGAAAGACTAGGGTGGTTTGTTCTCTTCCTATGAGGGGTTGGGATTGTGGATGTGGGACTTAGGGTTAACAAATATATGTTATAACACTAGATTTATATATCTCATGGTTATTAATGTAATTTTTTCTAATAATATCATAAACAAATATAAATTTGATAGGTAAGCAATATATTAGTTTAAATATAAAAATAAAAAATATATTAGTTTAAAGATATATATATATATATGTATGTATGTATGTATATGTGTGTGCATGCGCGTGTGCTTGTGTGTACGCACACATATATATTTATAATTGAGTTATACTTAAATGAGCGAAAACAAGCAAGTCAAATGAGCAAGTATTCTAGCAAGTAACAAGCGAGCTTACCTTGGCTCGTGCTAACAAAACAGAGCATTCTCAACTCGTTTACAACTGAGCGAAATTCGAGCTTTTACCAAGTGAGTGTCGAACAAGTTTCAAGCTAAAGCTTTTTAGACATTCCTTTCACACCCCAAGCCGACGGGAACGGATCGGGTTTTCCTGTCGGGCGGAAGGTTCCCGGGGCGCGATATCTTGAGTGATAATCAAATGATCAGATTGTTTACATAGCACATGATAAATAAATGAGAAATGCTAATACATCCATGATATAGAATTTCAAGATTAAATTACAATGTATCGTTCATAATTTAACCAAGTAAATCTATCAAAAGAATCAATGAGATTATATCTTGTATCTGTACAAGATATACAAAAGATGATTCATGTTCTTGTTATCCAAAAGTATGTAATCACAAAAGTAGCTAGGTCTTCTAAAAGTCCACTAGCTATGTCCCTGTAATCATGGTAACTAAACCTATTCGTCACCTGAGAAAAACATGCATTTAAACAAAGTCAACACTAGGTTGGTGAGTTCATAAGTTTAGTAATTGAAAACCATTGAATTAATGTCAGTCATGTTCACAATGTTTCTCACAATGTCATCTCCATGGTTATATTTATAGATAATATCTCACCCAGTCAAGCATGCTTATATATAGGGCATACGAAAGGGTCAAGCCCAGACGCCATCCCACCACATGCTCAACTGAATAACACTACCTGTAATACAACGATGGATACCCATTTCATTTCACCCATGATTTTCCCGGTATGATTATCCCAACAATGAAAAAGAATGAGACATAATTATCTCTGTTAGCCATTCCTTACGGAATAACCCGGCATGTAAGATAAACCAATAATTGAATACAGAGACTTAATGATCTCTGTTAGCTATTCCTCACGGATTAGCCCGGCATGTATAATAACCCAAAAAGTAAAATAAGAGACGTAATAGTCTCTGTTAGCTATTCTTTACGGATTAGCCCGGCATGTAAGATATCATACTCGATATCTAGAGCGAAACTTAATAGTTTCTGTAGCTAATCATTACTGATTAGCCCGGCGTGTAAAATACACAAATAATTGCGTAAAGAGACATAATTGCCTCTGTTAGCTATTCCTTATGGATTAGCCCGGCATGTAAGATATCATACTCGATATCAAGAGCGAAACTTAATAGTTTCTGTAGCTAATCATTACTGACCAGCCCGGCGTGTAAGATATCATACTCGATATCTGGTAGGGGCATAATAGTCCCAGTAGCTGTCAACCCTGTCCAGCCCGGTGTGTAAAATGTCCTACTCATGATTCCTAGTTTGAGACGTATTAGTCTCAGTAGCTGTCATTACTGACCATCCCGGCGTGTAAGATATACTCCCACAATATCTATTGGAAAGAATAAGTTCCCTAGATTTTATGAATGTTATTAATTAAAATGATAGCACCTCTCGTGCCCGGTGTGATTTCATTAGATTACCCCAAGCCTTAGTGATTAGTGTTCGTGATCTACCCAACTGATCCATGGTTGTGTAACCGGCATCCTCTGACGGTTATAAGATGTGCTCTAAATAGAGTCTTAATAGATAATGATAGTATATGTGGGGAATGCCATCCCGAATGTGTGTGCTCATAATATCCTCCTCGATATCACAAGTAATTGTCTCAACTGTTATCTCTATGTGGAGTGTACTTAGTGACTTTAACAAAGTGTTATAAGAACTAATCTTATGACACGATGTTAGAAATGAGTGAATGATCTCGTTATCATGAAGTTTCATTATCATGATTATCATTCTTGGTGTTTATAGTTGTTATCAGCATGTTATCCCTTGGTTTTCCTCGTTGTTCTATCGTGTAAGAACAATAAACAGTTGTAAGATATATTCTTAACAACTTGTATTATTCTAGTGCATAAATGTGTCAGGAAGCTATAGTGGCATGTATCTTCCTAGCTATTTCAGATATGATAAAATCAAACAAGCAAGTATGTAATGATAAGAGATAATAAAGATAAACAATTATTATCTAAATCATGATATAAGCAATATGTTATAACGAAACTTTTAAATAAATAAAAGCTTTAAGCATGTTTCTCAGCCCCGAGCTTTGAAATCAGTTAAGATTAGAAAAGGGACATATGAACTCACCTTGTTGTTGTAGTGGTTGACTTAGCTTAAATGAAGAATGCACGCGCTCTTTGTTGTTCTTGAGGTTGTTTTCACGATCCTGTATTGATTTCATGTTGTTTTTAATTTGCAAGTATGAGTCTTTGAGTGTGTGTTTGTATATGTGTTGATGTTAGCCCTAAATTGGCTAACACTCCTTGATCTTGGTCATTATTCGGTCCTATAAACTTGTTTATGTGTTTTGATATCTCATAATTTATTGTCATAACGAAATGAGATTCTTAGGTATAAAATTTAGGTTTTAAGTTGAAGGTTAATGACTCTTGTATCTCGTAACATGGTTTTGTATCCTCATTGTCCCATTTATCTTTGACACCTTGAAATCACTTGTTAAAACCTTTAATATTTGATCACCTAAGTGAGTTTCTTATTTTGTGTAGACCAAATTATCAATCGGGCCGATTGACATGTAATTGGGTTTAGGGATTTTGAGCCAATCACCCTATAAGAAATAGGCCACTATTATTTTAGGTTGGAGTGGGTTTCACTGTTGGTCCGATACACTTACGGGCCAACTAGGATCGCATTGGGCCTGAAGTTGGGTCGAAGTGAAGTATATGGCTATACCAAAGTGTTGGGCCAAACAAGCCGGATCGGTAATATGGACCATATAACCTTTCCATGGCCCAAATGAGGTTATTATTTAAACCGGTTAGTCAAGGCCCACTATCAGTCTATGCCCGAGATAAGTGGATAGATCGAACAAGTTGGAATGCTGGGCCGGTTATTATAACCCGAATTCAGCGAACCCTCTAAGAGATTCGGCTGAAGGTTCGGTCCCCCATGAGCCAACGAACCTTAAGGTTCGTCCTACTGCAGATTTGGCTACAACAGTCACGGTTCGCCGATGTCTAGGTTTGGCCGAAGGTTCGTGGCTGGTTAAAAGGGTTCGTGAGAACATCAGGAGGTTCGGCTGTGTGGTTGTTGACATAGGTTCGGTTAGGGTTCGCCATGCATGCTGCATGGTTCGTCTGTGTGTAGGGTTCGGGATTCACGGGAGGTTCGTCACCATGGCCACAAGGTTCGTCTAGGGTTTCTTCTTGGGTTCGGCCGGCTATTCACAGCATGAGGTTCGTGGATGGTACACAAGTTCGTCACAGGGGTTCCCACCCCAAAGGTTCGGCTGGGATATGGTTCGTGTGAAGGTTCGCTCGAGTGGCTTCATCTGATCGAAGGTTCGGCTATCTAGCCAGTTTCTGCCCGAACCTGTACCTTCCCTATCATCCTCTTCATCGTGGGTCACTAGTTCTAGGCTGTTTGCATGACTGTATTTGATGGAAGAAAGATCTTCGAAGGTGTAGAAGCCGTGGGAGTGGGTCTAGGGCCGACTACGTGTTAATGAACAAAATAAGGGTAAAAACCCTATTTTTCGTGGGTTTCTCTTGATCATACCTCGATTTTGGCTGGTTAAACGCGTAGATCTGCTGTACTTTCTTGTAGAGGAGGTCGAGAGCTTCGCTTGGACACCAAGAACGCCCGATTTCGTCCACGAATGAGCAAGATAAGGTTGATTGAAGCTTGGATGTGGTGATGATCTTTTAGAGAGAGAAAAGGGACGGGAATGGGTTGTAGAGAGAGGGAAAATGTTTGAAAGAAATGGTCTCATTTGTGGTTTATATACCCCGTGGGTATTCGGGTTCGTTTCGGTTGCTCGGTTCGCGTTTTCGTCGCGTTTTCGGAACTTTACGCGTATTTTACGTGTTTTAACTAAAAAGCATGTTTTTAATTATTTTGATGAGTTTCAAAATTGTAAAACATTATTTATTTTATTTTATTAAATTAAAGTCGTTCGTGTCGTGTTTCGTTTTCGTTTCGTCAAATCGCGTCACCATCGCGCGTATTCGTTCGAATCGTCATTCGAACGAACACGACGATGGTTTTGCTTTCCGACTTTTGTTTTCGACTTTCCAGTTGTCATTTCAGAATGTCAAAATCCCATATATGTTTGTGTGAATCGTCACCCATGCAAACGCACTGTCAGTTTGTTATTCTGAAACGACACTGTAATATTGTTTGAATTGTGTTTCCTCACTGTCGGACTCAACTAAACTTCCTGTTTTCATATTGTTTTCACATTGAAATTTCGGCCATCTGATTCCTGTCATCTATGGATATCAGATCGCAACCGATTTGTTTCTGTTATTCACATAAACACTTTTGTTTCTCATGAGCTGTTGTGTTAACTGTACTTAGGTTTTACCTTAAATACACACAACTAACGTTTCAATGTATGTTGTACTTACGGTATTTAAGTTTACACGAAAATACGTATAACTGTTTCTTGTATTTAGAATTCTGTTAATACAAGTACTGTTTACACACATGTATGTACACATAGTTACTGTTGAAAGTACACGTACGGTACGGACCTGCTGGACGGTTTGGTACTAGTTGTCACAATTCCAAATTCTAATTATAAAAAAAAATTTAGAAAGACAAAAAAAGATCTAGTGGATTCAGTATTATGATTTATGAAAAAAGTAGTTTTAAAAAAATTAATAAGTTTTCTAGACTCGTGACAAATTCAAAAAGTTTTCTTTACGTTGTGTTCCAGACTTCATTAAACAAGGAAAGGGAAGGGAAAGGAAAGTTAGGAGAGAAAGAAAGGGAAGGGAAGGGAAAAGAAATAAAAAGATATAATTTAACTATAGAAAGGAAGGAAAGGTAATAGAAGAGAAAGAAAGTAAAGGGAAAGGAAATAAAAAAATATAATTTAACTGTATGTTCCAGAGTTCAAATGAAAGAAAATAATACTAATTCTTTTTATGTTCCTAGTTGAATGGAAAAGAAAGAAAAGTTACAATTTTACAATTATGCCCTTTATACATATGATTTTGTTATGTTGAGAAAAATAACATTGTGAAAAGAATCAACTACTAAAAATGATTACAAGAAATAATAAAACATTAAAAATGGGAATTATTGTAACCGAGCACATTGTCGTTTAAGCCTTATGTACAAGGAAGTTTAGGTGATTTTTCAAGTGGATTTGAGGTGTGAAGTAGGCATTGAGTTGATAAAGTTCACTCTCAAAATGGTTAAGGTACAAGAGATGCATATGTTAAAAGTTGAACTGGATTTATATAAGGAGTGTATTAATAAGAGAACACATATATATGCATATGTTAAAAGTGATATAAAAGTATCAATTTGGTGTGTAAATATACATATACATAAGCCTATTTGTGACATCCATGAGTTTTGATGAATAAATCCAATACGGTTAGTACACTGAACTCGATTAATTAACGAGTAAATAAATTTAATATATATTATTAAATTAAAGCTCTTAAAATTTAGTGAAGAGTATTTTATTTTAAATGCATGCTCTTGCATTTGACAATTTTAATATGTACCGCTTGGCAGTACACTATCCGAAACGAACGTTGGTGACGACCGGTCAACGAATTTAGTTAACATGCTTAGATTTGTATGAAATAATAAATCATACATGAATAACTTGTGTTAATGATGAAAAATCGTAATTTTTGGAGTTAACCGTTAAGTTTTCAGACAACCGACTTTATCTGCGTTTTAACCGGGTAAAGTGGAGTTAATTAACCAAACGACATTTAAAGTCATTGTTTTTAATTAAAATTTAATTATTTTAGTAAGATTAAATATTCTAGTAATTTTAAAATAAAAATCGTATTTTAATAAAATTTCCGGTATTACATTTACACACCGTAGGACTCAGATTATACCTGTTTATACCTGTCTTGATCCATGGAAAATCCATATGAGAACAAGTGTCCACCACATGGCATCTTTTGGGCAAAATAAAATCATATAAAGATATTATATGATAATATATAGATATGCAATCATTTTGCACATTCATACAAGCCAACTTTGTTTTTTTCACCCTCTCCCAACCGTCTCCTCTATCTCTCTCTACATTACTTCACCATTTTTTTTCTTTTACAAGCTTCCATACTACATATTTTGATCAAGTTTTGGTGGTTTTGAGTCTGTTGAAAAAGATTGATCAAGAAACACACACTTTGCTCTTATATTAAGGTAAATCTTCTCACATTAGATGGGTTTTTATACAAAGTTGTTCACCTAATATCTTAATTTTAAAACAAATGGGTTTTGTATAAACAAGATAATGTGGGTGTGTTCATGATTTTGTGTGTGTTTCGTAACACACATACATGTGTGTGTATATTGTTGTATGTTACATGCATACATATATATATGCATATACGTATATATACATATGTAATATGTGTTAGATTATTATTTTGATGACATGCATAAGTGTATATGTATATGGGTATGCATGACATGAGTTTTACTTGCATGCATGTATGTGTGCGTGTGTGTGTATATGTGTGTGTGTGTATGTAGTGTGATCGTGTGTGTGTAAGTATATGTATGTTTGATGTTGATTTCATCATGTATGCGTATGTATATGTATGTATGTAAAGAAATTGTTGGATGATGATTTTTGATACATGCATGTACATGCATATGAATGTATGTATAAAAGGGTTTTGTATAATCTAAAAATAAGGACTAAAATATGGTAAAATTTACTTATAAAAATGATATTTTTATTATAAAAGTATTGATGATTTGTTAAATAATTTGTCATAATCAATACTAGCTTAAAAATGGGTGTTTTTGAGAAGTTTATAAACTTTGAAAATAAAATTTGTATAAAATAATTTCTGGACAGAATTATAACAGAAATTTATGTGATTTTATAAAATACTTGAAGTATAAAATTAAGTGGATTCAAGAGTATATTAATATGACGGTCATTGGTGACCGAAAATACGCGTTTTGGACGACTTTTATGATTTAAAAAGCTTATTTTGTATACCTGATTTGGATCAGAATTTTTTTCACTTATTTTATAATAAAATTTCATGATATATAATATAAAAATATTTAAGAGATGTATAAATGGTTATATTTGAAAACTATGTTCGAAAAAGAGCGTAAAACGTCGAGTTAACGCAAAAATACAACATAAATATATGGCTGATTTTAATCAGCAAATTTTGTATAAAAATAAATTAAATATACTTATTATAAAGCATTAAAAGTGACTAGGGTCATATTGCATGCTTGGTGTGTGATTTGGTGTGCGTTGCGTTACCGGTTTTACGATAAAAGGTGGAAAATTTGTCACTTTTGGTATATTGTTACAAATAAGTAAGTTAATAGTTAAAATGGATTTTTAACTAGGATAACTTAGTTATTTGATAATAATATGAATTTAAAAACGTTAACTATTAATTTATGAAAAACAAACTAAATTCGAGTCACCAACGGGTCGTTCGGATAAACATTATTTTGAAATAATTCTAAGTCTAGTTAAGTTGGGTGAACAACTTATAAGATAGACTTGCGTACAGACTGTTAATATGTCCTTGGGTTTTAGGACACGAGTAGGATTACTCTCAACAGTTATTCTGCATCTTGGATATTACTAATTACTTGCTTCGTGCAGTAATTCATCAGCTATCATTCTGTGAGTTCTCGCAGCCCCATTTTCTCTTACTTGTTTTATTACTTGGGGTGAAAAACATTGCTTGTTACATTTTGTATGCACTTTAAACTTTTTATTTATGAATATGATTACATGGCCAATAAAGATACTAAAAGTCCCTGTATCTATAACAACCATTTAACTTATTTTATATAAGCCGTGGTTCATGTGGATAGTACTATTGGGTTGACACCCCCATTCATGGTTTGGTCGCGCCATACCAAGACATCGTTACATACTCCTTGTGTCAATGAATGCATAGAACTACAACTTACAAGCTAGTCCAGATGGGGCACGTTACAGTCATAGGCTTGGTTGTTGAAAGTTGTAATCGGATGTCATATTGTGCATATTTAAAACTATTTTATTCGAGTCATCAAACCTGTGAGCTCACCAATTACTTTTGTAATTGACTATTTTAAGCATGTTTTTCAGGTACACCTCAGTGAAGTAAGCACAACGTTTCTATTTAAGCTTTTAGCATGGATAATTATGTGTAATGAACTTCATGCATTTTGGAGATTTAGTCTACTCTATAAATAATTGTACTCAAGACATGAAAGTTTATCAGTTGTGTAAGATAATTATGAATATGTAATGTTATGTTTAGTTTCTCGTTAACCGATGTGCTCTAGCCCGACTCCTTACGTCACAATCCCGTGTTTCCGCTTTAGCGGGGTGTGACACTATTTGTGTGTGTTTATTCACGAATCTTAAAATCCATTTGAAGTTGAACTGGATTTATATAAGGAGTGTATTAATCAGAGAACATATAAATATGCATATGTTAAAAGTTATATAAAAGTATCAATTTGGTGTGTAAATATACATATACATAAGCCTATCTGTGTGTGTTTATGGCATTATGGCCTGAGTAAATGAGTACTATAATGATATCTGCTACAGTGAATATGTGTAATTAGCTGGAAATGCAGTAGGATTTTCCCTGAACTAATGAATTATCATTTTATTGTATTCTTATAGATGTAGTCAATAAATTTGATTCTATTGAATATTAAACAGATATAAAAATGTGAGTATTGTTGAGAATTTTGCAAATGTGCTGAAAAGGGACATTTTTTTTCAAAACCTCCCAAGCATTACTACTTCACAAATCTTGGGTATGTGTTTATTCTTTTTCTTTTATCATTTATAGCACAACTAAACAAAATGTGATATAAGCATCCTTTACTTATTTGTCAAAGTTTAGTTATTATTAAACTACATTACAACATATCATTTAAATATACCCATTTCAACTACTATCTCATGCTATACTATAGACAAACCTATTTATTCCATCATATCATGTCACACCCCGGGCTCTCGGCGGCCCGGGCGCTGCGACTCGAATTGGTTTCATGGATATGTCTCGGTCAGGGTTTATTACTCCTTTTCATATGTGTTTAGCGGAAGCGTTATTTCATAAATTCATAATTTTATAAATAATTCACATACATGGATGTGAAAACCGTCTTTTCATTCTTTCTAATAATTCATACGCGTGGGTATGCAAAACCGTATTTCATCGTTTGTTAATGACTTTTCAAAAATAACTTTTCAGGATTTCATAAAATTTCATACGCATAGGTATGAATACCATCATTTCATATTATTGTAAACCGGATTTTCACAAACTCTTAATTTCAAATTATTTTATAATATCCGGTTTATACATGACTTGGAGGCATAGCTCCAATAACTCCATGGTCTCATCACAAGATCCTATTCAAGGCATCATAGGCCAAGAATCTCTAATCTTGCTTCTCTTTTACATTTTATTGTTACCTGAAAAGTTTTTGAAAATAAAACGTCAACATAATGTTGGTGAATACAAATAACAGACTCGATATGTAAGCATGGCATGTTCGGTCCTTTAACCATAATTAATAATGGCAATACTACACATTTAGCAGGTTATTTCACTGATCGATACAACTACTGCATACACTGGTTTATAACTGTCACTGGTTAGGAACTACAGCGCAGCGCGTCTTACGTTTTGTTCCCTCCAGCCCACAGCTGGTCACTGGTTAGGTTGCCTGCGGAGTACGTCTTACGTTTAACCTTCCAGCCCACCTGTACCAGCCACGTATGGGAATTTCACCCATATGCGGATACGATTTGCAAATCATACGTATACTAATAGCCTAAATGCTGGTCACGTAGTATCCCTTTATGCGTCAAAGTTAAACATACAATGCTAAAAAAATCATTTAAATTTAAAAATAAGTTAGATGTATTCACCTGGATTTTTTTGGTTGGTTGTGTGATAGCTTGGAACTTCTAAATATAAATTTGGACAGCATTTCTGCTTAATATATCCTTATAACTATTTGCCAAGGTGATTCCTGATGCGTTTATTTTTCTGATCATAAAACGAATCATAATCTCAATATAGTTATTACATACATAAGATCAAATCTTAATCCTTATCTTATAAATTAAACTAAAAGAGTAGAGTATATACCTAAATGCATACCAACTTTTAGTCTTGAGCAAGTTAAAATAAAGTGAGTTAGCTTCTTCGTCTTCCTCCTTTGTTTATGTTTTTCTTTTTTTAAAAAAAAATGAAACTGGATCTTCTGATATATTTATTAATCGACTAGATAGTCGGTTAAATTGTGATATTTACGAAGAGGCCAATATTTAATCTATTTGAAGGTGTGCTTGTTATCATTCTTTCAAACTTATCTATATTTCAATGTTTGAACACTCATCATGCACACGTGCACTTTTGTTGTTAATTTAATTTATTTTTTTTTTTCGTAATTATTATCATTATATTTTATTTTTTATCAAATATTGTTTTTCTCTTATAACTCTTAAAATATAATGTTTTATAAAATTGTAAATATATGGGTAGAACCTACTTATTTTTCTTTACGTTTTGACCTTAGTTTCGTTAAAAACGGAGAAAGTTGAATTATAATATATTTTATTAATTTTAGGCGGTCTCTTATAATAATAACTGATCGTTCAAACAACGATTATTTCTAATAATTGTTTCATCCTACCTATTGTTAAAAATTTTGAATGCTTATTTCTATCCTTAGACTCTTGAATAATCATATTTTATAAACTAAACAATTTTATTAATTGGACGTAACCTTATGATTTTAATTGATCGTTCTATTATTATATTTTTGAGTAATAGTATTTTACTTATAAATGAGAGTATTTTATTTATATTTTCATTGGGTTCCAAACACATTGGCTCCAATTGTTTATATATTTCCTCATATGTAAACTTGTGATGATAAACTTTTTTCAAGTATTTTATTGCCTTATAAATCGCATTAGCTAGGGATATTCGCGGTGCGGTTTGGGTGGTTTTGCAAAAAGTTCTGAACCAAAGCACTAAATGTGGCTCAACAAACAGTTAACCAAACCGACCACATAAGTTGTGTAAACCAAACCGACCACATAAGTTGTGTAAACCAAACCGAACGGTATTGACGGTTTTACGGTTCGATTTTTGCGGTTTCACTGTATTGTAAAAAAAGTAGAGAACGGCTAATCTAATGATGCAAAAGACCATAATCCATTTCAAATTCAAATTTCAAAAGTCGAAAATTATACTCCAAAAGCCAACCACCATCAAAATAACAAAACTAGTCTAACAAAAGCGATGAACGGACTTTTTCAGAAGATCATATTCTAAATCAAATAATATTATCATTATCTTTTTTCATTTTAATACAACTTGAGATCCACGAATAAATAAAATGGAGACTGAATGGAAAAGATAAATGAAAAGATGCTAACTTAGCTAGATTTATGAAATGGTAGATCTATGATTATAAAATATTGTAAAATAAAAGAGAAAAAAGCAGAAATGGTGGGTCAAAAAGCTATTAAATTTGAGATAATGTCATAAACGTAAACCAAGACTAACTTGATCTTGGCCCCTTAACTTCAAATCATACTTGTAACTCGAGTTCGTCTCGATTCTTGATGCTTGTAAGCCCTCATTAGAAGATGATATAAATGATAGACTTAAGTTCATATGGATTCTTCCTCTGCATTATGAATTATTTAAAAGAGAAAATAAAAGAATTAAGGGATTTAAATTAAAAAAAAAAATCTAGTTACCTAAATTGGTGGGATGCAAGATTACCCAAATACCCTTTTGAGAATTAAAATAAATAAATAAATAAATAGGGGAGAGTTCGTAAGAAAACAATTATTTCAAAGAAAACTAATCACAATTATTATCATAAAACATTTTTTTTCATTTTTTTATTTTTATTTCTTTTTATTATAAGGTAATAAATGTAAAAATAATTTAAAAAATTATGGAGCGGACAATTATACTAGTTAGATGTCCATTTTAAGGAGACATATCTATCTTTCCATAGTATGAGCATGGAGCGGACAATTCTGAAAACGTAAAGTTTTTTTAACTTGTATAAATGCAAAAAACCAAATCTATGCAAATATTATGTATATTTTTGGGAAGAAGGAAAGTGTGTGTTCTTTCCCTCATGTGAATATGAAGGATGAACGTGTATGAAATAGTAAAGTTATTTAAATCTTATGTAAATGCAAAACTATTAGATCTTGCGAAATAAGTTCCAAAAGTTAAGTATGAACATGGAGATGACCCAATCTAGAGAAGTAAAGTTTATAAATCTTACATGAACATAAAAAATGCCCTGATTAAGTAAGATCCAAGAGTGTGTGTAAACATGGGAAGGAAACGATCTAGACAATTGTAACATCAGTGCCGGAAATCGTCGCCGGAACAGTGATCTCTACAGTACATGAACAGTAAACAGGTGCGAATCATATACATTTCAATATATTTCATATTTGTATCAGTTGTCATTATCAGTTTGGGTGTCATAGAACAGTTTCAGAAACATTTAACAGAAACACAGTTCAAAACAATAGTTCTTGAGTCGGATAATTATCTGGCAACACAGAACCCTCATATGATTATTTGCTTAGGAATTATTATGTATAAACGTATGTGAGGCTTTACAGAACAAAACACACGAATATTGTTACGTGAATGCTAAATTGACGGGTTATTCGTATAGGTGACGATCTGTACGGATATATCTGAAAGTTTAACGTTCTGAATGATATTCTATAATTAGAAAACAAGATTGAAAAGTATAGTTATCGTCGTGTTCCTACGGGTGACGATTCGAACGAATACGCGTGACAACCGTATATTTCGATTTAAACCGTAAATTAAAATATTTTAATTTAATTAATAGAAAATATTAGTTAATTTATTAGGAATTACAACCTAGAATAATTAAAAGATTTCTAATTTTATAACCGTGTCGTTTTGTCGCGAAAACTACGCGATCCGGAAATTTTACGCGAAACCGAACGGGACCAAGTAACCGGAATTGGTGGAATCACTTATTATGGCATTAAATGACCATAACCATTTTCACCAACCCACTTCTCTCTCTAAATTCGTCCTACCCTCTCTCTCTCTCTAGTTCTTCACAAGAAAACCATCTTCTTTCTAAGATTTGGAGGCTTAAATCTCGTTGGATTCAAGTGTTCTAGGCGTCAAGACGTTCCTCTCAACACGTAGATCACGGGAGTACAACTCATTCAAGGTTCCCTCCACGAAATCTAAGGTAAAAGTTTGTTTTATTTTCGGTTTTATTAGGGTTTTCACGACTTAGGAGATTTTGATATCAAGATCGATACTCAACACTTAAAAACTACTTAGATGAAAGTGTATATAAGTTAGGTATTGTTAGGAATGGGTTATAACAGATTGTAGCCGCAAACAAGGAAGAAATGTTGCAGGTTCGCGGAGCAAGGGGCTGATCGGAGAAGACAGGTTCGCTGGCCGAACCCTACACGAACTACAAGATGCAGCCGAACCCTGCATGGTTCCTGCAACGAACCCTGTTTCATTCTGGACATACCTGCAACGAACCCTGCTCCCAACTGACCACCGAACCTATGTTTCCACGAACTCTCAAGGGACGAACCCAATTTAGGCGAACCTTAGTTCACGAACCCAAGGAGGGTTCCAGCCGAATCTTACAATTCAGACGAGTCTAAACATCACGAACCTAGGACACACGAACCCTTGCATGGCCGAACCATGGCCATGCAACCCACGAACCATGACGGACCGAACCTTATGGGTTCGTTTAACACCATTGGAGCCGAACCCTAGGCCAATATAGCATAGGTTCGCTGCCCTGGACATCTGTCGAACTTAGGGGTTGTTTAATGTGGTTACTATGGACTAGAATCAAAGAGACTAATGCTATAACTTAGGAGAACGAGTAGTGAGCCATTAAATTTAGCCATCTTATGGGAAATTGATCATATAATTTGCATGCAATGAGTGCATGGGGATCAATCATATATACATGTGTGTTGGAATAACAAGGATGAAACCCTAATCATGCATGCGCATGTAGAAATAAATGTTGAACCTAAGATTGATTAACAATAGGTTAAAAAAAAGGGTACTAAGCTCAAGGGAATCAAAAACACAAGTTGGAAATCAAATAGAAATCAAAGAAGTTCAATTGGGCCTAAGTGGGCCCAATGGGGCTTAATTAAGCCCATCATGTATTAAATGATTTAGTAAACTCAAGTAATGAGGTTTTGGTAAAATCTCATCTATTTATAACTTGTTAGATTGCATTAAATGATTTTGACTTAATAATTGATTTAATTGGAAGTTAAATTGTAATGCTTTGATTTAAATTACTTAGTTTGAATTAATTGATTGGAAACTTGTTATAAAATAGACGATTTAATTGTCTGGAATTGTTTTAAAAACAAAGGAAACTCTGCCGAAATTTTCTAAAATTTAAAGGTAAGTTAGTAACTCAACATGGGATTGGGATCAAAAAGGGGTAACTAAGATAGGTTAGATCTTAGATGCACATAGTATTAAGGCACTTAGTTGCACACACAACAAGACCAAACCGTAGCCACAACGACTATTACGCGTACTTATTATGTTCGAATTCTTATAAAATAACTCAGGAACCGAAGATACTTAGCTTACAAACAAGAGTGCGCATTCTGTGATAGTACATTAGACATCAACACAGGTGAGTTCATTGCCCCTTTTCTAACATTTTTGTTTTAAAACGCGGGGCTGAGAAGCATGCGTAAACTGTTTATCTAAATTGTTTACTTAAATGCTTTTAAATTTATATGTTTTACATATATATAAATGTTATCCTAGACCATGTCTAGGAAGATTTTATGCAGGTTTACTAACCGATTTACTTATATATTAAGTGAATAATCGAGTTAAACTAAACTTTTCAATAAGTCAAAACATTTCAAAGGAAATCAAATCAAACATTTTGACAAATCAAGTGGGTGAATTCAAGGAATCAAATCAAACATTTTGACAAATCAAGTGGGTGAATTCAAGGAATCAAATTAAACATTTTTGACAAAACAAGTGTGGGACTTCAAAGAAATCAAACAAAACAATCTTTGCAAAGACAACATTCAATGTTCTACAAATCAAGTGTTTGTTGAACAACGAATCAAGTGTACAATCGATCAATGAATCTT
The DNA here is from genome assembly GCA_009363875.1 of Mikania micrantha. Lineage (NCBI taxonomy): Eukaryota > Viridiplantae > Streptophyta > Magnoliopsida > Asterales > Asteraceae > Mikania > Mikania micrantha. Next base: position 9,241 of record SZYD01000732.1, on the reverse strand, counting down.
GTATTCTATGATCAACACATCAAGTACATCTTGTGACAAAATCAGTTGAATCAATAAATCATTTTCAAGGGAAAGTCTGGGAAATATCAGAGATAGCATACGCCAAAAACATTGACGAAACATAAAATCCTGCATTTCAAGAAGTCCTAGCTAGACCGTTTGACTTGTAGGTCGTATGTTTGAGGATATTTACAGTTTCCCTAACTACTAAGTACCTAGATTGACAGACTAGTCTACTCGAGTATGACCACAGGCCCCAATCAATAGGACTTAGATTTTATTAAATGTTTATTAATTTATTTAATTAAGCATTTATAACTGTTTATACAATTTTTATGGTTGATCATATTGTGTGATGAACTTATGAAATCAACATGGATTTCAAATGATTGTAATTACAGGAACAACAAACAGAAGAACTTATGGGTTGTGTTAAGGGTAAAAATGCTTAATTATCATTAACAACAGTGTCATATGTATATTAGTATGTGGTGGGATGTTGGCTAGGGCTTGTCCCTTACATATGCCCTATATATAAGCATACCGATGTGGATATTACATGTGGTGTTAATGAGGTTAGGGTCTTTACCAAAGGAGGTTTCAAATCATTTTCAATTACTAAAACTATATGAACTCACCAACCATGTGTTGACTTTTATTTTTGCATGACTTCTCAGGTGACGAACAGGTTAATTAGGAAGTCATTCCTTTTGGACTAGGACTTCATATAGAAGACTAGTATTTTGGACCTGCATACTTTTGAAGACATCATTATACAAATTATTTTGTATATCTTGTGTAAATACAAGATAGTCATTTATTGATGTTTTACAATAGATTTACATTGTTAAATTATAAACGATACTGCTGTAATTTAACTTTGTAATTCTATTATATTTAGCATTTCTCGTTTATGTCATGTGCAATGTAAACAATCTGATCACTTCGATTATCACTCACGATATCACGCCCCGGGAACCTTCCGCCCGTCGGGGAAACCCGATCCTACCCCGCCGGCTCGGGGTGTGACAACAATAAAGTTTGAAAATCTTGCATAAACAAAAAAAATGAGAATTACGATCCAAGAGTTGTGCTTTTAAGCATTCGGAGGGCCGGATTTGGAGAAGTTTTAAAAATCTTATATGAATGCAAAATTATCGAATTTAAAAAAGTAAGGTGCATAGATAATGAAGAAGACAAGACATGTAAAAGCAAAAAAAAATTCATGTAAACATAAAAAGCAAGGTTCAAAAATTACTTATGAATATAAAGAGGGCCATGTTTAAAGTTAAAAATGTGTAGGAATATGAAGAAATAAATGACAAGCTCCATCATTTCAAAGATCACAAGAGCACAAGAGCAATATATGGTGTATGCTGATAATTAAGTTTCTAAAAGCATGTTTACCATTGTCATACATAGTTCACTGAATTTGGTGGAAACAAAGAAAAGTGAATAAAATGGAAATTCATTTCAAGTAATTAGATCAAAGCATGCTATACAGTAGGCACCACTTATTACTCTGTATACTAGTAAGATTATGTATATTGGTTAATGAAAAGGAGAGGTTGTGATAGGATCCTCCTTTGATATAACAACAAGTAAAATATGCAGTAAGTTATGTTCGACCCTCCATCTTGGTTATTGGGATACAACGAAGAACAAAATGAGAGTGCATTATTTATATAAGTGATTTATAATGCATTTAACTGATCTTGTGATGCCTTATTTATAAGGATCTGTCTTGAGTGTTCTCTAAAATGAAAATGTCTTTTCCTTATCAATGTCTTTTGAAGTATGCTTTCCATACTTCATTGGTTGTCTCACTCATTCCATATGAGAAAATTGTTAAACCTTGTTTGCCTATACAGAAAGGAACAACTCCTCCTTGCCATTTGTCACATTTGTCCATACCATATGATTTGGCTTGTATTCTAAGTTTTCTTGACTTATGTTTTGATTTTATTCTATTATTTTGTTAGATAGATGTGAAAGGACATTCCTTCCTTTCCTCATGTATGACTTTCCTTCCTTCTTGCACACCTTATCATGGAGATCTGTTTTTTTATTCCTCACGTCTAATTATGGAGAGGTTGTTTCATCCCGTCCTTCCATCTGATCGTGGAAATTCACACCTTCACTCCCTCACATGTGATCATCAAGAAGTTGTTTCTTTATTCTTTTATCATGAAAAGAAAACGTAAGATTATCCTAACTCTCGTTATCAACTCAAATTATTTTAGGACAATATATTAAAAACTTGCCGATCTTTCATGCCTTCATCTCATTCAAACTATCCCCACTGGTGATTTTTTAAGAGGGTTGGTTGCCATCTATAAATAAAAGAAAAGAAAAATTTAATGTGTTGTAGTCTTTTCTAACAACAATTTTGTTTGATTAACACATTCACAACTCAAATGTAGTTCAACGATAAATAGATTACACCATCAAATGTTGATACCTCTCACCTCTTTCTTCCATTCTTTTGAAAACTGGACCGGCCGGTCGGACCGGTCGAACCGAAAACCAAGGGGTGAACCAGTCCAGTTAGGGGTTCTGGGGCGTTTTGGGCGAACCAGCCGGTTGAACCGGTGAACCGGTGGTTGAACCGGTGGTTGAACCGTTTTTTTATTCTAACCATTTGTATATAAGTTCCATCAAAAACGGAATTTTTTCAAAAAAATATTTTTAATATAAATAATTCATGTTGCAAAATTCAACTCATTAATCCGCAAACAAACAACCCACCAACCTTAGCTTGCTTTAAGCTATGCTTTCCATTAGCATAACATGTTATAATACTTGTTTTACTTATCTATTTTTAAACCAGGTTAAAAATCCCGTGTGTAGGACTGGTTAATAAAATAATATGTTATATATAAATATCTAGTAACAAAAAGTTATGTAACTAAAAAACATGCACAAGCATAGTTTAAATAAGATCATAATATATAAATGTTGAATAAAATATAATATAATGTGTTAATATATAAAGTCGTCAAAATATGTTTAAAAAATTGGATGTAATATTGTAAATTATGTTTTATTTTTTTCCCATCTATGTGTTAACGTATTTAAGTAATGTAATTGGTAAATGCTAATTTAATTAAAGTATAGTTATTTCTTTAAATATTAATTATTTTTTATTATTTTAATATAGTGTATTTTTATAGTTCAAATCATCTCATCACAATAAATATTTAATAAGTTTTGAAATCACTCATAAAAAACAATTATTTGTTATATATTTTATATAATTGGATGAAAGCTTTTTCAACACTCCAAAATTATATAAACATATTTTTGTATTAAGCATTAAATGTTTTTGTTTCCTTATCTCCCAAAAGCCAATTTTTTTGTAGTATAAATACCACTTCAATATAAAGAGAAAAGATGCACCTCTTGTATGCATTTTCATATGTTATACAATTCTCCTTCTCTCTCTAAAATTTTTTCTAATATTCTCTAAAAGATTGTTAAGGTGTGCTAATCATAGTTATATTTTAACATTATTATCATTATTGTTTTATTTTTAAATATTTTGATAAGTATCATTTGAATTTGATGATATTTAAAAAATTAAATAAAAGTTGTCAAATAAAAAAATAAGTTTATTTAGAAGCTTTGTAATTAATTTAATAAATAAATATAAATTATTATACATGTTATAATTTATTATCCTTAATCTTTAATTAAATAATATATCCTTAACCCAATAATAAATTCATATAAACAAATAATAAATACAAATCATGAAAAAAAACTAAAAACCAAGTCATAAAGTCAAAATCCAAGTTAAAATTATTTTTATTTATTGGTATTAATGGGTAAAACTAGAGCTGGTAAAATGAGAACCTGATAAAACACGATTAGATCTCTTTAGCAAACTATAAACTTTTTAATTTTATCCTTTTTGTAAAATTACACCAGGTATACGGGCCGTACAGGCCAGTACGACCCGTCTCATTTCTCGTACAGACATTCTTTGACATTCTAGGACTATGATTGGGGGCAAGACGGCCCGTACTGACTTGTACGATCCGTCTTGCTATTTATGTCTGACGATACTAACTTTCTGGGACAATGATTGGCGTCAATACAGGGCAAGACGTATTGAGAATTTGAAATCACTATTAAATGTTCGAAGGATTCAAATGAATGAATCGTCTTTCAAACATACGCTTTTGATATTAAATTCAAATCTTTAACAATGTCGTTTTGGGATGGAAGTTTTTTCAATGAATATAGCAACATTTCATACGTGCGAGAAAGCAATAATGAGATACAGAGCCTGCCAAATTTGAATGAAGCCTCTTATTGACTATTCTTACGGCCCGATAGATCTGAACGTGGAACCTCATGTTGATATCGGTTTCAAAAGTCAAGCAGGATACCTTTATGAAAGAAATCAGGATACCAGTGTCGAAAGTCAAGCATCATACATGCAACAAAGCGATTATGGGTTCGTGTATTCCGACAGTCAACAAAGCAACCTGGAAGTGACTTGTGCAGAAAAGCATACTGATTCACATGTGGATAGGAAAACAAACGAGGTACACCTAAATTAAGCATACATATTTATGATTATATATAATAGTTATTAGTTACGATATATATTATTATTATATTTCAGAAATTTATGTTTGAAGAGGGGTTGGTAGGTTGGGTGAAAAGGAGAGCACTAGATAAAGATTACATTGTAATCAAAAGAAGAACAAAGAAATCAAAGACAAAAGGTAATGTTTTCAAGGTCTATCTCATATGTGATTGTGGTGGCAAGCATAATAGCATAACAATCTTTGCAAAAAAAATTGGGCGCCTATTTCAACTAAAAGGGTTATACAATGAAGTTTGTGACTGTTGAAAATTACAGGTGAGTGACGATAATCACAATCACGAACTTGCTCAGAATCTAGAGGGTCATCCATATGTTGGAAGATTTACTCAAGAGGAACAAGATATGGTAAAGAATCTAACCGAGCAACACATGGATCCTTGTAACATTCTGTCAACATAAAGAAACATAACCCTGCCAATGTGTCCATCTTTAGAGATGTGTAAAATTTGCAACAAAAAATGAAAAATAAAAATAAAGTTAGTGATACTCCGATGCAGGCTTTGGAAAACCTACTTCATACCCAGAGTTACGTTTACCATACCCAGAAAGATAGTGAAACAAACGTCGTGATAGATATGTTCTTTTGTCACCCAAAATCATATTGTTAGTGGCATGCATTTCCGCACGTACTGATGATGGAAGCGGCGTATAAAATGAATGTCTACCGCCTACCGTTTATTCAAATTATTGGTGTGACTTCCACACACCAACGTTTTGTATTGCTCACGCGTTTGTAAGTAGAGAGCGTGAGGAGAACTACATCTTGGTTCTAGAAATGGTTAAGGATATGTTAAAAAATGTATGGAGCCACGTGTTATCATAACAAATCTAGACCTTGATGTGGTGAGTACATGTCGTAAGATATTTCCAAAAGCTGCAAAATATCTTTGTAAATGGCACATACACGAAAATATTGTCAAACATTGAAAGGCAAGCTTTTCAGATGCTGAATGGAAGAAATTTAAAGTTCGTTGGATATATTTGCATCTCTCTGACACTGAGTTATATGACTATAATTATAATCGTCTTTACGAAAGATTGATGAAAGACAACGAAAAAAGCAAGCATCATATACCATCATCATCATCATCATCTCGTCATAGGTTTTTTTTGTTTTATTTCAAGAGTTTTGGAGTATTTGACACACACCTGGTCAAAAAACTACAGAAATATGTTTGTAACAACATGAACTAATAGAACACTCAACTTTGGTCAACATACAATAAACCGGGTATAAAGTCAGCACTCAAATTTAAAGAGATATATTAGATCAGCAAACAACTCACTTGCCACACTTGTCGGTTTCGTAAATGGAATTGTACAATCACATGCGGTAAAAATGAATCACGATTTTGAAACCAGCTTTATTAAAACAATGGGTCATCATAAACTACCAACATTTGATAACCTTCGGGTGAGAAGTCCAAGCTTGATGAGACGAGTTGTCCTGGCTAGTACGACCCGTACTGTTCTAGGTTGGGAAGACGGGTGAGACGGGTCGTACTCGTGTGAGACGGGCCGTACTCGTGTGAGACGATCCGTACTCGGGTGAGACGGAGCTTGCTCAGCATGATGACGACGTCTAGTTAGACAACAAGGCGGCAGAGCTTGCACATCATGAGTGGCTGCAGTTTGAGCTCGACACTGTTGATGCTATTAGGTACCGGAGGCTACTTCATATGGCAGTCAGAACTTAGAGGAGTATAGATTGGGCGGTGTTCTCATCAGTTAGATCGAGCGAGGATTATATTAGGCAAAGACACACCGTGGACTCGGTTTTTTATACCGCTGATTTACCCACCTACAGGCTCGTTACTGTAGAGTTTATCTCTACGTTTCATTATCGAGCTCCTCTGGTTGCCATGGTTGAGGAGGAGGATGCCGAGCCGCAGCCGGACATCGGGTTCTCTATTTGCAGTCACCACTTCAGATGTTGATTGAGCGTTTTGACGTGCTATTAGGCATCTACCACCAGCCGGAGACTGTTATGGAAGCTTTTACACAGAGCCTGACACAAGGAGAGGATGGGTTGATGAGAGCATGGTGGCCCTTGAGGATTATCAAGCACAAAGCCTGTGCTTCCACGATTAGAGACTCTCTTATTTGGTACACCCATGTAACACCCTGACCGATGGCGGAAACGTCGGGATGCCACGAGGGATGTATAGATTGTTCATAAGCTCGTGGGCATCTAATTAAATCATCACATAACAATTAATCAACCAAATTAATTATATCAAAAATCATGTTCATCATGAGATAGTTACATCAATTACACAAAAGATTTAGCTGGACTAACTAAACTCTAGTCTTCAGAATTTCAATTATTTTAGCTAAGTCCAAGAACCTAAGTGATGATGTCCAAAAGATGTAGAGCTATCCTGCCCTACCTACTTCTCGTCGTTCCCTGAAACATGTAGAAACTCAAGTGTCAACTACGAATTAGTTGGTGAGTAATCATAAGTTTTATGTTTTAAAATGTTTACAAAAATTTATAAAAGTTTTTAGTTTTCCACGAAAATCCACATGTGCACCTGCGAGATAATCCAACACATAACCCAAACACACAATCACAAACACACATTCACATATTTCAAATAATCATAGATAATCAATCACATATATATTCAACCAATCTCAATCATCAATAACTTCAAATAATATAAGTGACAATACATGAAATCATTGTGATTGACTGTAGTCAAAGACAACGACCCATGGAGTTGTGGCGATCCACGTGACAATACATGCAATCATTGCGGATGACCGAAGTCAACATCAACGACTCATGGAGCTGTGATAATCCAAGTGACAATACATGCAGTCATTGCGGATAACCGAAGTCAACAGCAACGACTCATGGAATAGAGATAATCCAATAATATAAATATCATAATGATAAATCAGGTGTCAACCATGTGTTATCAAAATAATATATAAACTAGTATACATGTTCCACCTCCGAGTTTAAAAACAAAATAGTTTAAAAAGGAGGTTATGAGAACTCACCTGAGTCCTTAGAATCAGTGTTTTCGTGAAATGCGCGCTCACTTAAGAGAAATCAGAAGCAACTCAACAACCTGTATTTAATGTGTGATCGTGTTTATAAGTATATGCGTCTTATTACTGTTGAGTGATCGTACGTGGTTACTCTTAATTATGAAGTGTGCCACTAACTTAGTTTGTTTTGTCTAAGTTAAAATGAATCATTCAATATTTTATAATTGTTCATCATTAATATATAATTTAAACTCGTAAGTTTTAATTATCCAATGGTGATATACGAATTGTGAGATCTTATGTGTACCTCCGGTAGATGTGTATTATTTAAAGGTGATAACATTCATCATACACATATCCATATCCCTATGCATGTTTATATTAAAGTGTCCACATTAAACCTAAGTTATTAAAATCACATTTAGGTTTAGGAGATCATACTTAGGTTACTCATATTAAATATCCAATGTAAGAAACTTCAAAATTTACAACCTAGGTTTATAAAAATATGGTGGTCCTTATAATTGTTTATGCATGCATGTGGATACACTATCACTTTATTCTTTTATTTCCATTAACATTTAGTTAAAATGCTTAAGTCTTGACAACTCTCGCCCCCACTATTTCCCTAGGTTCGGCTAACACAAAACTGCATCAGTCCAAGGTTCGGCACTCATGGGTTTGGCCACAACAGCTCATAGGCTCGCCATTCTCTAGGTTAGACGAACCTCTCAGGTTCGACTTCCTCAGGTTCGCCACCTTGAGGTTCGGCGGCCTAGGGTTCACCTGGCTTGGTTCGTCCGGAAGTAGGGTTCGGTGCCCGCAATTAGGTTAAGCAGCCCCTAGGTTCGTGACTAACCAGTAGATCAGCTGGCAACAGGTTCGGCCCAGATAGGAAAAAGGTTTGGTCTAGATAGGGTTTGCATGGAAGAGGTTCGCAGCACCTGGTGGTTCGGTGATGCATAAGGTTCGAGACCTCCCTGTAGGTTCGGTCGAACAAGGGTTTGGCCACCATCATTGTCACACCCCAACCGGTGGTGGAATATGCCGGGGCATGATGTGTGCAAGATTGATCAAAAGCTCATGATATAAAGTTTAAAGTTCCATAATTCAAATTACCAAGATTTCAAAGTCAACACGAACATTACAATACATCTTCAAATGTCAAGTACAAAATTTAAAACATAAGTCATTTGATAAGCTATCTAGGTCAATTCTTTCTAGTTCTTCACTTAACCTTTCACACATGTAAAGTAAAAGTCAACTAAATGAATAGTTGGTGAGTAGTCATATTTTTGATAGCATAAGTATAAATGTATGCAAACTCAAATGACTACAAGTATGAAAGTTATGCATGCATATGAACAAGTATGTATAAAATGGTGGTACCGGTCCTTTTTAACACAAAATTCACACACGAAGAGAGCGCGACTGTTAGGAAGCCTAGTACTAGAGTACGTTTATGTTTACAATTACAAGTAGCAGTAAGTTCAACAAATCACATAAGCAACAAGTATACAACAAAAGCTCAACACATGATAGCATTTCAACTAGATAGGCATTCCTTAATTTGCATAAGTATCAAAAGATATAAGTTCAAATTTTTGAATAAGGACATGTGTG